>PVKS010006236.1:7341-80114 GCA_004027875.1 Aplodontia rufa
CATAGATATTGCTGTGTCACTGTAATGTGCTGATTCTAAGTCCCCTGGAAAGATACCCAGGAGTGGAATAGCAGGGTCGTATGGTGGAGTCATCCCTAATTTTTTAAGGATTCTCCATACTGCTTTCCAGAGGGGCTGTACCAGTCTGCAGCTCCACCAACAGTGTGTTAGTGTGCCTATTTCTCCACAGCCCCTCCAGTAAATACATTTTTTAATTTACTTTTTAAAAAAATTTTGACCTGTGCCATAGGTGCCTAGATATTTGGTTAAGCACTACTCTGTGTGTGTCTGTGAGGATGTTTTTAGATGAGATTAACACCTAAATTGATAGACTGAACAAAGTGGATTGCTTTTCCTAATGTGAGTTGCCTAATCTAGTTGTGAGGACCTATGTAAAATCAAAAGTCTGACCCTCCAAGAGTGAGAGGCAGTGCTTCCTGAGATTCTGCCCTAAGCTGGTGATCTGGGGTTTTGTTTTCTACTTTCAGACTCCAAGGAAACCTTGGCTCTTCCTATATTTCAAGACTGCTGGCATTTGGACTTGTACTTCAACAATGACTCTCCTGCTTCTCAAGACTTTGTACTTACTGGGATGATAATATCACTTCTCCTGGGTACCAGCTTGCAGATTGCAGAACTTGAGACTTCTCAACTTCCATGATTATGTAAGGCAGTTCCTTACATAAATCTCTTTCTCTACATATATCCTACTTTCTGGAAAATACTAATTCAATCTCTTAGCCTAATTTTTGTGTTTTATTATTATTATTTTTTTGCCTCTCACTAATTCAATCTGGATATTTTCTTTTGGTTTACTTTCTAGCTTGCTAATTCTATCTTTAGTAATATTGAATTTCTAATAATGTTGACTGCACTTTTTCTAGAATAATCTACCTTTTAAAAAAGACTCAAGGAGAAAAAAAAGACTTAAGGGCTGGAGAGGTGGCTCAATGGTAGAGCACTTGCCTGGCATGCATGAGGACCAGATTTTATTTCCAGACCACATACATAAATAAATGGAAGAAAAGCAAAAAACAGATGAAAAAATAAAATTATCTCTCTAAAAAATAAAAAAATTCAAAATTATCACTTTTGTCTCTTTTTATTGACCATGTTAAGCTTACTAATTTTAAACCCAACATCCAATAACTGTGCATTGCTTATCTCCTGTGAATTTATTTCAAATGATTTTTTTTGAGAACTAAGTATTGTATAAGAAAGTTTTATTTTAGAAAGAATTGAGACCCAGGTTGATGTTTTCTTCCTCAAAAAAGAGTTTGAACTTGTTTCTGGTGGTTGGATAGGAGCAGCAGCAATTCATAACTATTAATTCAAAATTATGAACTGAGAATATTTGAGGTTGGCCTTGAATTTCTTCCAGATCCAGTCTATTTTTAAGTTAAGCTTTCTTTTTGGGAAAAGGGACTCTTCACTTTCCCACAAAAAGCCTTTTTGTTAGGAACCTTCTTCAGTAGCAGGATCTGAACTCTAGTATATATCTACTAAGTTTTGTGAAACTGTTAGTATATATCCCAGCTTCTAAGCCTCTGATATGTACATGTTCCTGGGGGGTAGAAAGTTCAAAAAGTTGGGCTTTCCTCAAGGAGTTGTTTCTTCACTTAGATATCCTTTAAATAATCTTCTCTATGTTCTAGACCTTCCAATGTTCTTAAAAGATTTTTTAAAGTTATTTTTTAAAATTATTTTTTAGCTTTTCTATTTGTTCTCAATGAGAAATTCTATTTGAATTAACTAATTCATCACCACTGAGTCCTTCCTATTTGTTTTTTAGTTTCTGGTGTGATTTTGTATTAATTTTCCTTTAGCCATTGTTCTTCTTTCCATGAAGAGAGAAGAGTTGAAAAAAATTGATTATCTTGATGAAAAATTGAAGAACCCTCCATACACAAACTGCCTTACTCCTCATTTTAGGACGTGTTCTTGGTTTGTACATTATTATATAGTGGCTGTTCTTTGACTCTTTTTCTTTTCCATTTTTCTTATATTCAGTGGTTTTTTTTTTTTTTTTTTGGCAGTACAGATTCAACTGAATTATCAATTCTAAGCAAGTTGAACAGTTGATTTTCTCATTAAGGTATGAAGAAAACACCTAGGTTGAAATTGTAAATGTTGTTACTTCTTTATATGCAAAATTGTGTCAGTACCTTGAGGGGCTATTCTGGCAGCATTCCAATGTAAAGACCTGGAATTTTGCAGGCCAGATCTATTTCCCTTACACTTTTCAGAAAAGAATAATATGTAACTGTTTAAAAGAGACTTCTGTTAATTCTCTCATTAAGGATTAGTACTGCCTTTTTAAGAAGTCTACTTTTCTAAAGTTAAATTTCCTTACCTTATTGAAATTCATAGTGCTTGGAGCTAAGTACTATGCTAGGTGCTATATATACTTACATCTTTTGTTCTCCAAATCAGGTATTATCATCATGATCCTCATTTTGCAAAAGACAAAAATGAGGTTTAAAGAGGCTAAACACAAGAACACTACTCAATGGTAGATTCTGGACTCTAATCCAGGTCTGTTTGACAACGAGAGCATCATCTCTCATCTTTACACCATGTTGCTTTGAATGTTTGACTTAGTGGAGTATATACTACTTCCAATCAGCACTAAGTAAATACTTTTGTGATAACAGCAAATGCATTTTAGTATGCACATATTATTTGCTAATGAAATATTTACTGAAAGTTTTACTGAATATTCATTTCCTCTAAGGTTTCTATTAACTTCAAGATCCTGGACTAATTTTTCTTGTTATTAAGAACCTGTGGGGGCAGGGGCTGGAGGTGGCTCAGCAGTTACAGTGCTTGCCTGGCATGTGCAAGGATGCAGGTTCAAACCCGAGCACCATGTACACAACAAAGTGTCGGAGCAATGAAAGCCACATGAAAAACTAAATAAAATTGATTCTCCCTCCCTCCCTCTCTCTCTCTCTCAACTGTTCTTCTCTCTTTAAAAAAAATAGAATAAAAAAGAACCTGTGGGAGGACCCCAGACACCACCCTGGGCAACCAAGCCTGCCCAGAAATCCTCTACAGCCTTGATAGGCATGCAGGATACCCCAAGGACCCTGCCCTTCTACCAAGCATGCTCAGCACTCCATCCCTTAGCCAAGACCTCTCCAATCCCCTGAATGTGCCCAGGACTCTGCCCTGGCCCTGGCAGGGGCCCCACTGACCCCATTCTGCCACCAAGCATGTCCAGGACTCTGGCACCAGCAGATGCACCGGACACACTGAGGACCCCATGCTCAAACACTGCCCAGCCATTGCACATACCCACTAAGTCCAAATATATTGGTCCCATTCCTGCCACCAAGAATACCAGGTCCC
Source organism: Aplodontia rufa (assembly GCA_004027875.1). NCBI lineage: Eukaryota > Metazoa > Chordata > Mammalia > Rodentia > Aplodontiidae > Aplodontia > Aplodontia rufa. Next base: position 10,693 of record PVKS010006236.1, read on the forward strand.
ATCATGGTGTGTAGGCTGGTCCTTTTTGACTTACCCCACATCTCAGGGACCTCAGGACCCACAGATGCACTGCTACTTACCACTTAGCTTCAAGGGCCCATCAGGCTGCCCAGAAACCCCACCTAGTTTCAAATCTGAGACCTGGAACCTAGATCCAAAGTGTGTAACAACATGAGGCTCCAGGCTGAAGCAGCTTTTTGGAAGAAGGTGGTCATCAGAAGGATAGTGTCTGACCCAACCCTTTAACCTACAAGGAAGAAGCACCCATGGACTTGCCTTGCTTCCACACAGGGAAACTCAATTCAAAGATCCAGGAAAACCTTTTCAAAGACAGAATCAAACTAGAAAAAGATCACCTCAAACCCACAACTATCCTACCAAGGAGCCCTGGGACAGGGAGCAGGATGAACACCTAGAACAAATTATCATCAATCTGATTACTGAAAGAAACAATGAACTGAAAGAAGATTTAATGAAAGGACTAAGTGAGAAAACTCAAGAGATGAAAAACTCTATTATCAAAGAAACAGACATATTGAAAAAGGAAGTAATAGAGCTAAAATCTGCAGTCAATCATATCAGGAGAATGATGGAAGAATTTAATAATACACAAATTTCTATAGAAAACAGAACCTCAGCTCTTAAAGAAAGAACATCCAACAATGAAAATAGGCTGAGTAAGCCCGAGTGCATGGATGACAAAAAAAGGAAAACCGCTAATAGAACATGAACAGAATTTTGAAACTGTCTGGAATGAAATTGGAAGAAATAATCTAAGAATAATTGGGATAAAGGAAGAAATCAAAAAGCAAATGAATGTTCTAAATTTAATAATTAAAGAAAAATTTTCTCATATAAGAATGGAGTAAAAAATGCTCATCCAGGCAGTGGACAGGACACCTAATAGGCCTAATCAAAAGAGAAGTTAACTGAAACACATCATATTCAAAATGTATAACAGGGAAATCAAGGAAAGAATGTTAAAATTGGCAAGAAAGAAATGCCAAATCACATTCAGTGGCAACCCAATAAAGATCACCTCTGACTTTTCAGCTCAAACTCTAGAAGCAAGAAGATACTGGAAGGAGATCTTTCAATGTCTGAATGAGCACAACATGCAGCTGAGAATAATATACACAGCAAAACTCAGTTTCAAATTAGATGGAGACATAAGAACATTTCATGATAAGATCAAACTTGCAGCATTCATAAACAGAAAACCAGCATTACAAAGAATCCTCAAAGATAAAATCCAGATAGAATAAAAACCAAAATTTCTCAATACCCACCAACAGACGTAATTCAATAAAAGTGCATGTTATCAATAAACAACCAAGACAGCAAGTCTTTACCAATAAAACACAATGACTATGAACCATAACCATGTAACTATCCTAACTGAATGTCAATGGTCTCAATGAACCAATCAGAAGACACAGATTAGCAGATTGGATAAAAAAACAAAATCCAACAATATGCTGCTTACAGAAGACCCACATTATAGCCAATGACACCCACATATTCAGGGTGAAAGAATGGAAAAAATCTACCACATGTACAGCCCAAGAAAGCAAGCTGATGTTGCAATACTTTATCTGACAAAGTAGATTTCAAACATAAACTAATCAGAAGAGATAAAGAAGGCCACTACATCCAAGTAAAGGGAACAATATAACAGGAAGATATAACCATAGTAAATATATACTCTCCAAACACAAATGCTCCCAACTATGTGGATAAAATAATCCATGACATAAAACCACTTTAATGCTCCTCCATTACCAATTGAGAGATTATTAAAGCAAAAAATAAATAAATAAAAGTAAAAAATAAAAAATTATAAAGAGATCTCTAGCCTAAACAACTCCATAAATCAAATGGACTTAACAAACATCTACAGAATATTTCCACCCCAAATTAGTTGAACATACCTTCTTTTTAGCAGTGCATTGATCCTTCTCCACAATAGATCATATTCTAGTTCACAAAGAAAATCTCAACAAATATAAAAAAGTAGATATTATCCTATGTATCCTATCAGACCATAATGCCATGACCCTAGAAATTAACAGCAAAAATTATAACAAAAACCACTCAGATTGGGGCTGGAGTGGTGGCTCAGTGGTTTTTGCACTTGCCTGGCAAGTTGTAGGACCCGGGTTCAAACCCCAGCACCACGTACACAACTAAGTGTTAGAGCAACTAAGGCCATGTAAAAACTAAATAAAGTTGTTTCTCCCTTTCTCTGTCTCTCTCACTGACCCTCTCTAAAACAAAAACAAAAACAAACAAACAAAAAAACCACTCAAGTACATGGAGGTCAAATAATACCCTATTAGATGAAGAATGGATCCAAGAACATGAGAGCAGAAATCAAGAAATTCTTAGACACAAATTAGAATGAAGACACAACATATTGAAACCTCTGGGACAGCATAAAAGCATTCTTCAGGGAAAAATTCATAGCACTGAGTGTCTACATTAAAAATCAGGAGAGATATCAAATAAATAAGCTTATACTCCATCTCAAATCCCTACAAAAGGAAAAACAATCTAATCGCAAAGCCTGAAGAAGACAGGAAATAATCAAGATCAGAGTTGAAATCAATGAAATGGAGAACAGAGGAAACAATAAAAAGAATCAATGAAACAAAGTGCTGGTTCTTTGAAAAAAATAAATAAAATTGACAGACCACTAGCCAATCTCACTAAAAGGAGGGAAGGAATTGAAGCAAATCAGCAAAATCAGCAATGAAAAGGGAGCAAACACCACTGTCCCCAAGTAAATCCAATGAATTATCAGAACCCATTTTTATAAAACTATACTCCTCTAAAATAGATAACTTGGAAGACATAGACAAATTTCTAGACATATACAATATCACTAAATTAACACAGGATGATATCTAAATCCTAAATAGCCTAATAACAGGCACTGAAATCCATATATCAATTAAGAACCTTCCGAAGAAGAAAAGACCCAGGACCTGATGGATTCCCTGCTGAGTTTTACCACATCTATGAGGAGGTGCTGACACTTCTCCTTATTAAGTTACTCCAAGAAATTGTAATGGAGGGAACTCTCCCAAACACTTTTTATGAGGCAACCATAACTCTGATACCAAAACCCAACAAAGACACATCAAAAAAGAAAACAGACCAACATCCCTCATGAACATGGTTGCAAAAATCCCTAATAAAGTTCTCACAAACCGCATTCAAAAACACATTAAGAAGATAATTCATCAGAATCAAGTGGGCTTAATTCCAAATATGCAAGGCTGGTTGAACATATGCAAATCAATAGATGTGGTTCATCACTTAAACAGAATTAAGGACAAATGTCATATGATTATCTCAATAGATGCAGAAAAGGCTTTTGATAAAATCCAGCACTGATTTATGCTCGAAACTCTAGAGAAGATAGTAATCAAAGGAACTTATTTTAATTGTGTAAGGGCCATATATGCCAAACCCTCAGCTAGCATAATACTAAATGGAGAAAACCTAAAAGCACTTCCATTACACTCAGGAACAAGACAAGGCTGTCCACTCTCACCATTTTTTATTCAACATAGTTATTGAGACCCTAAGTGGAGCAATCAGGCCAGGGAAGGAAATCAAAGGGATAAGAATGTAAGAGAGTAAGTCAAACTACCCCTTTTTGCTTATGACATGATCCTATAGCTGGAAGACCCAAAAAACTACATCAGAAAACTGTTTGAGCTCAAATATAGATTTAGCAAAGAGGCAGACTACAAGATCATCACCCATAAATCAATAGCTTTCCTATACACCAACAACAATAGGGCAGCAGAGGAAATCAGGAAATTGGTGCCATTCACAATATCCTCAAAATGGTTAAAATACTTGGGAAGTAATCTAAGTGAAGTACTAGACCTCTACAATGAAATTATCAAATATTAAACAAAGAAATTGAAGAAGATCTGAGAAGATGGAAAGATGTTCCATGTTCTTTGTTCATCAGACTTAAATATAATAATAATAATAACATAATTAAATATATAATTAAAGAATATTATTAATAATATTAATACGTAAATATAGTTAAAATGGCCATTCTGCCAAAAGTGCCACACAGATTCAATGCAATATCCTTCAAGATACTGTCATTCTTTGCAAATATAGAAAAAGCAATTCTCAAATTCATTTATAACAACAGCAAACCCAGAATTGCCAAAATATTACTAAGCAAGAAAGATGAAACAGGTGGTTTCCCAGTGCTAGATCTAAAATTAAACTATAGAGATGAAGTAGCAAAAACAGCATAGTACTGTTATCAAAGTAAGAACGAAGATCAGTAGAATAGAATAGAGAAGACTCTGAGACAAGCCCACAAATCTTTAAACATCTGATTTTTGACAAAAGGGGCCAAAATATAGCATGAAGGATAGACAGTCTATTAAACAAACGGTTCTGGACAAACTGGACAGCAGGAAGTTGAAATTAGATTCTTATCTTTCACCTTGCACAAAAATAAAATCAAAATGGATCAATGAACTAGTAATTAAACCAGCTATCATATAACTGCTAGAAGAAAAATTAGAACCAACACTCCAGCATATGGGAATAGGCAATGACTTACTCATCAATAATCCCAAAGCAAAATATTTAAAGTTAAGAATCAATGAGTGGGATGCTATTAAACTTAAAAGTTTTTGCTCAGCCAAGGAATTCATCAAAACTGTCAAGAGAAAAACTACAGAATGGGAAATGATCATGGCCTGTGATTCCTCAAGCAGGGGACTAATATCTAAAATTTACAAAGAACTCAAAAACATTAATAACAAAAACACAAACAATCCAATCAATAAATGGGCTAGAGAACTAAACAGAAACCTCTCAACAGAGGAAATTGAGAAAGCAATGAATGCATGAGAAAGTGTTCTAAATCACTAGTAATCAGAGAAATGCAAATCAAAACTACATTAAGATTTTACCTCATTCCAGTCAGATTGGCAAAGATGAAGAACATAAACAATAAGAGATGCTGGAGAGGTTGCAGGGGGATAGGAACACTAGCACACTGTTGGTGGAACTGCAGACTGGTACAGCTGCTCTGGAAAGCAGTGTGGAGACTCCTCAAAATATTAGGTTTGCATCCATCTTACAAAACAACTATCCCTCTTCTGAGTATTTTCCTAGAGGATTTAGAATCAGCAACGCAGCAAAATCTATGTTCATAGCAGTTCAGTTTATAATAGCTAAATTATAGAACCAACCCGAATGGATGCAAAACTATGATATATATATATATATATATATATATATTCATACACACATATACATACATACATACATATACACACACACACACACACAATGGAGTTCTATTCAGGTATTAGAGACAACGATATTGGATATTGTGGCCTTTAAAGGTAAATGGATGGCAATGGAAGAAATCATGCTGAGCAATGTTAGCCAAACCCAGAGACTCAAGTATTGAATGTTTTCCCTCATTTGTGAAGGTTAGCGCAAAACCCAGGCTTGGGGGAAAGGTTGTCAAACTCATGTATTAGACCCAGCAAAGGTGTAATAACACATAATCTCTGCACACAACATATATGTGTGGGTGGGGAGGGGAGAGGAAGGGAGGATAGGTAGTGATCTAGGGAGGCAATCAATAATGTAGCATACTCTTTATCCCCCCCATGAAACCAAAGAATGCTTATACAATCATTTAAATCTGAAAAATTCATGATCATATATAGCTAGATATATATAAAGAGAGATACATACATACATATATATACATCAATATAATATGGACATTCATGTGGTTGTAAGGGCAATATATAGAAGAATCAAGAGACTGGGGTGTGGGCATTGTGGGGGTAACTGTGGTTGAGGAATAAAGGCATAAAATATTGTTACTTTATATGCATTTATGATTGTACAATAAACTCAAGTCCTTAATAAAAAATAAATAAATTTTTAAAAAGAGCATGTGTATCAGCCAGGGTCCCATCAAAAAGTAGAACCCATATGGGGCAGTTCAAAGAGAAAATTTAGCACAGGAACAAATTATAAAGGTTTTGGATGTGTTAAAAAGCAAAAAATGGTGAAGGACTTAGGAGATCAGCAATGGAGGAGGTTACTATTGTCCCTAATGGTGGAGGAAACAATGGAGGAGGGTCTAGAGCCATGCCAATCAGAGTGAGCTGGGACAACAGAGGAGGACTGCCTGGCAGGAACTGGATCCCAGTAGGAAATGCAGCCAATGGGACACCCACTACCTAGACAGCCAGGATGAATACCGTGGCTCCTCTTTCCTCTCACCTACTAGCCTTCCACCTTGACAGAGTCTAGTCAAGGTCCAGCCTATATTTACATGCCCCTATGCTATTGGTTTTACATTTTCTATATGAGTATTTCTTTCCTGGAAAGTCTCATCATCTGTATCTAAACATTCCCCACCTGCTGATATTGCCATAAAAGCCAATTTAAATGTTTAAATTTCATCTGCTCTTTATAGGTAAGTACAAAGTCAATATATTATCTTTGTTTATATTACTGAACTGTTGTTTAAAGGTTTAAATTAACAGTTCTCATTTGAAGTAATCTGTACCACTCTCAGTGGAATTTTTGTTTTTCATTACAATTGGGGGAATACTACCAGTACTTGGCAGGTATTTACCAGGATCCTTAACATCCTGTAAAGATAGTTCTGCACATGCATTCTGCTTGCCATGTATCAGGTACCTGTGTATTTTTCGTTAAGCCTAGATAATAGCTGTTTTACATATAAAATTTAGGTATGGTTATAATCCATAATGATCTTTTTAGGAATTTAATCAGTGTAACAAGGTGTTATATACTATTAATCATATAAATATTAACAAAGGCTTTACATCTATCCTTTCATTCCTATAAAACTGAACACCTGCATGCTAACTCAGTCATAGAATTTAATGCTATATTATTCCACCTTGTGATTTTTCCAGTTATACCAATTTTACTCCTTTCAATTTGTCTTGGTTATTTCCCCTGAGTCCTAAATTTGCATTCAAATATATCAGACACTTAGTTTTATTCCCTGCTTCCTTTTTTCTCATTGTCTGTACTCTCTTCAGCGTTTTTTATTTCCCTGCTGGACCTCAGGACTCTGCATGGTGAATACAAGTTGTAAAATTCCATTGAATGTCATGAACAGCTGTGCAGAAGAGATAGTTTCGTTGGATGAAATTAGGTAGCCTGCTTGCTCAGCAAGCCTGGATGAGTCCTCTCACTGCAAGCATTAAAGTGAACCTGAAAGGGAGAGAGTTTTACTTCCTACTGGGTTTTCTACAATCCTGCTCCAACAGAGAACATTTTATGCCTGTTGCTCACTGAATGAAACGGTGACATCAGATCCTTCCGTTTGCTAATGAAGTGAACCTTAATAAAATAAGGAAGGTTGCGATTTTGAAAAATATATTTTATAATCTTAACCTTTAAGTTAAAACTCAATTTCACTAACTATGTCATGGGTTCATATTTCCACAAGTTTTCATGAGTAGCAATTGTTGTAACTCAAACCACTTAGATTCATTCACATCACAGTGAATGATGAATAATTGGATCTCTAAAATGTGCCTATTATTGGCACTATGGAATTGCCTTTTCCCTCCATAGGCTTGTTAATTATCAATATACCGGAACAGTGTCAGAAAAGAAATCATCCTTACCATGACCCTGACTCTATTAAAATCCTTATTTTTACCTTAATCACTTCCTGTCTCAACTATTGCAATTTCCTTTTTTTAATGGTCTTCCTCAATCTTCTAATTTCTAACACTAAGTGAATGCTGAAGGCAGTTGACAATCCACAGAGCATTTAATGGAAATTCCTCAAAGGAGAATTTTCCATTAGTTTGATTTTCCTTATATAGTCAATCAACCAATAAGTCATATAGTGACTGTTAATTTCTCTGCTATCTCTAGAGAGATCCATTGACTTTCATGTCTCTCATGTGTCCCTTTAAAATTAACTCATAGTTATAAACAGATAATCAACCACATTTTAATGTGATTTAAATGATAAATTAGTAGTTATAATATCCAAGCATTGACGATGAAAGGGCTATTTATTCACTTCATAAAACAGAAGTTTAGTTCACTTTTTCTGTAAGTTCATGAATAGACTTTAATATGTACTTGGTTTTACACCTGCTTATCAGTGACTTAAGTTTCTGGAAATATGAGCAAAGAGAAATTACAAATAGAGCAACCTAAAATGTGCAATCCTTTGTAGTTATTTGCTTTCTGTGTTAGTTATTTTTAGCTGAGTGCCATTTGTTTTAAAAGTTAATATATGATTTTCAAAGCTATATATTTTCTGATTCATTTTGCACTATTTTGATACATTCAATTAATGCTGAAAGGCATATTGCTAAGATGCAACATTTGAATTATACATGGAAATACACATTTTAAAAACTATAGAGTTGGAGCTGGAGGGGTGGCTCAGCAGAAGAGCACTTGCCCTGGTATGCACAAGGACCCTGGTTCAATACCCAGCTCTACATGCACAACTAAGTGTCAGAAAAACTAAAACCAGATGAAAAAATAAATAAACTTGATTCTCTCTTTCTCTCTCACACTCTTTTTTAAAAACTTATAGAGTTTATGAAAATGACTAATAAGCCTTTTTATTTGAAATATTAATCACTTGTTTTTTTGCTATTTTGGTTTTATAAAACCTAGTAAACTTAAAACCATCTTTGACTTCTCTGTTTCTAACTGTTCTGCCCTACCTTAATTTTTTAAATTCAAATGCATCTTTCTTTGTTTGACTTTTTAAGATGCAAATATGATTGTGAAACAATTGTCATCTAAAGATAAATAAAAATGCCTTACATCTATCATTTTTCTATGTGTTTTACACCTTTATTGTATATGATTTAATGTGGAATATTCAAAATTCTCTTGAAATTTTACTTCATCCCATTATAGATCACTAACAAGAAAGACAATACAGATGAATTGTACATGTATGATAATTATAAAATTATTTATTTTATTCAAATGTGATTAATTAAGAAAAATACTCTACCTAAAATGTCATATCCATTTAATAATGTTCACTAATTAGTCATGCAAAAATCCCATGCCTTTCTTTAGAAGGAATTGGAGATTGACACAGAAACTTCTGGTGTTAGTCCTCCTGTTCTGCAAAGTAGAGAAGGCAAAAACCAGTGCTCAGGTGTTACTGCCAAGTGGAGTGATGAATACATCAGCAGGGACAGTGATGGATGTTGAAAGAAACAATTTTCCAGCGGGTGTTCCCAAGAAGGTGGTGTTGATCCCCTCATTCTCTTTGGGTGTCTGCTTACCTCTGTGATGATACTTTCCAGTGTGATGGATATAATATTATCATTTTCTACATGCCAGTGTGATGATATAACATTATTATTTTCTGCATGCCATTTTATGAAATACCAGGAAAGCACTGATGAAACAGCAGGGAATGTGATCAATAACCCTGCTCCTACCACTCCAACTCTCCTCCACTTTTACCCTTCTGAATAAGTCAGTGCTAAATTGTAATCTGTTGAAGGCATCCTTACATATGTCTCTAAGTTTCCAGACTATGGCTTTGGCCTGGAGACACCGTCTCCTCTTTCACATCTAAAAGCCAATTTTCCATATTCTGATTTCAGAAATTCATAAAATATGATACTATATTGATAAAATCTATTTCATGCAGTGATTCACTCGTTCTAATGTCCTTTCACAATGATCTCAGGAAAGTCTCACAATGATCTCAGGAAAGTCTGAGGCAGAAGGCCCACTTCAAGAAATACTTCTAATCCTTGGATTGGACATAGCCAACTGCCTCTTCCCTTGACTATATTATTCTATTGTTATTTATCCTCCCTTGGCACCTAAAAGAAATATGTTATGCAAAGAGTAGCATTCACTCAACTCTTCTATTTGATAAATTGTTCAATAAAGATGAAGTATTGGGCCTCAAAAGCTCCCAAACAGTGAGAAATGGGGAATAAATACATTGTACACACAGTCTTAGAACCACAGCCTGGAGTCCGTAGACGTAGTTATCCATTCCACTCTGCGACACAGTATAAAACAAAACAAATATCATTTATCTGAAAGAAATTATGAGTTCTGAAAAGTTTCTGACTACAATATTATAGTTAAAAAGAAATGTTTCATCAAAACAATTAATGATTATCAGTCAAGTTATGATATACCAAAATGATTATAATTAGTGTTTTTATTTGTCAATTTTATAATATACAACAACAATTGTAAGGTTGAGAAAAAAAGACTTATAATCTCAGTTATTTATGGGTAAGGATTCTATGTAAAGGAGCTACTTAGAGTATATTTCATAATTAAGCAATGACATGGAAAAGTACATTGAGAAGAAAACTAAGATTGGAACCATCTATTTCCTATAAAAACTTAAGGACAAATTTATAACAAATCATGTGTAATGATTTTATGATAAATATATGTATGTCTTAAATTTCAGATGATCTAATTTATTCTATACTGGTCATGACAGTAGATGAAACATGACTAAAATCATACTTAAACTATTAGATATTCTTTTCCATTATTTGCCTTGTTATGATATGAATATTAAGACTGAAAAACTTTCTGATTTTACTCATTTTTCCCAAATGAGCACTGACTGATATAGTAAGCAGTCTAGTGTCTTCATCTTACAGCCTATACATTTTGAAATTAAATGCATGATAGAATGGCATATATTATTAGATAATCCTTTATCAGAAATAATAAACACTTGAGCTCTAAAACCAGTCAGTAGGAAAATATGTGGTAAATAAAATACTTTAAATATTGTGAAAGTGAAGAAGAGTTTGTATAGTTCTCAAACATGCTTAATTTATTGAAAGGATTTAGTGCTCACACTTGAGATAGCTTACTGTGTTTATACCCATAGCGTGTCTCTGTGCAGACACTTCATTTTGAAGAAGCCACTGCTAAATTCTCTGGTCTTGGAGAAGAAGAAATCTACTTGCAAAAATTACATTCCACATGTAGCCAGAAACTTTAGGGAGATGTTTAGATGTTTATACTGTGTCATCCAAGTTGTTTCTCCCCAAAATGGGATGTGTGTGTGTGTGTGTGTGTGGGTGTGTGTTTGTCAGTGAATTCTATATAAAGTAAAATAGAAGATAAGGTGCATTTAATTAACATATATAGACTTACAAGGTAACAATTATTTCTCAATTGGTTCCTTCATGTATATTATTGCATTTGACCTTTGAAGTCACCTTTGAATTTTATTCTTCCTCATCTAAAAATCAAAAACATACAAAACCCCCTTCAAAACCAAAAACTAACCCACACACACAAATTGCTCCACACTCGCTCTCCAAACTGCTTCTACTAACTATTGCTTCCCCACTATTTAAAGGTCAACAAGCATTCTGTGAAATGTGAGGCTATAGCCCATCCATTACTATGTCCATTTCCTCTCATGTAACAAACCATCCCTATATTAGTGGCTTAAAATAATTATTTAGTAGTGCACATCTTGTGACTGCTATCTAGAGTGACCCAGCTTCGTTAGGTTTCATCAAGACTCACTCAGAAAAAAAAAATTTTTGCTTTACTTTATGGAGAAAATATTATAGATGACACTTTTTGTATATATATTTATTAAACCTGGAACCTGGTAGCCCACCCCCACCCAAAAAAAAAAGACTCACTCAGGAGGCTGCAATCTACTGGCTGGAGACGGGTTATTTCAGAATGGTTTTGTTCACCTCAGTCACATGTCTGGCCATTGGTTCTGGCTAGTGGTTCATTCTGGGTTCCAGATGAAATAATGGACTTGGCACGTTTCCAACAAGCAACTCTGAGCTAAGCCACATGGTTTGGTCCCAAGGTTTCCAGCATCAGCTTGAGAACTGAAGCCCCAGTGCTTAAGTGCTTTTCAAGATTCTGCACATATATTAGCTAATAGCCAAATTCAGAATCAAGAGGGGAGGGTATTACCTAGGTGCATGGATGGAGGATGCATGAATCATTGAGGCTAGTGTTACAGCAATCTACCCCAATCACCGTTCTGCATGTGTTCTTTAATCATTCCTTTGTTTTCTGTCTTCTCTGCCATGGTCTCATCCAAGCCTGCTTTTCTTCTCCACCATCCACTCATTCTTTATGATATCTTTCCTCTTAAACCCCCTCAACAATTTTTATGCTCAGTTATAATATAGATTTCTTAGCTTGAAGAAGGCTTTTCAAGATCAGTTCTCAACTCATGATGCTCCATGACCTCCATGCTTCTTTTTCTCCAGCTGTCCCCAACACCAACTTGTCCAACCACCCATGCTCATTCTTGTCTCTGTGGCTCTGCACTTTCTGTTTCTTCCATCTGTATTGCATTTTCCCAACAGTTCCATTTGTGAATGCACAAAAATCATTCAGAACCAGCTAAATGTCGCATTCTCTTTGAAACCTTTTGCCTGCCTTCTCCGGAACAAGACTGCCCTTGCTTGAGCTGGTCACCTCTGACTATGTCTTTCTAGAATATTTTCTACATGCCCCTGTGCTTTATTATCATGTTGCATTCTAATATATCTACTCTGCCACTAGGTCAAGAATATCAGAGGGAGAGCAATCATGTCTAATTTATATTTGAATTACCAGGTCATGGGTTTTTTTTTTTTTTGTTAAATGAAGGGGAGGATAAAGGACAGCTACGACTGTCCATTTGCTTCTATAACAAATATTTAGTAACTTGTATTATGTTCCAGCTGCTGTCTCACATATACATTTCGCATTTAATTTGATTCACAACTCATGTTTTTCCCATTTATTATATGTCCTTATTATAGCAATACATAAGGAACAGTTCTAAAACACACATAAAACAATATATTATTTACTTTTGTACATTGATTAACCTATTTTCTTTCTTCACTATTGCAAACATACAATTAGTTTTGTATTAATCTAAGAATGATCACTAAACTGTCTTTTATTGGAAATGGAAAGAAAAGTAAGTGGTTGTTTATATGTGAAGGACAAAGTTTACTGGAGATACTAAATGTTAAGATTTAACAAAATAACTTTCAATAAAAAGTAGAGTGATTTTACTGTAACTCAAGAAGTATTTAAAAATTTTAATATACTTCTTCCATTTTTAATTGTAACATTGTAATAAACATTTTCCAAGCTTCAATTCATTTTATGTGTAAATATTCATTCTTAGAATTATGGAAATGTTTTTTTATTTACAAACAACTATAGATCAACTTTTAGTGAATATTTTTTTAAAACTCAGTTTTTAAATTTTTATTTTGAAAAAATTTAATCTAGAGAAAAGTAAAAAGAGGAATGTAGCAAACATCCTCATACTGTATCATGGCATTTAACATTTTCTAAATAACATGTCAAATAAAAAATGAACATATTAGAATTCACTACTATGTTTTATAGTCTGAAAGGATATAAGGGAAGAAGAATATCTTATCATGGCCCTTAGGAAAATCTAACAATATGTCTAGACACTGGGATGGGGCTCAGTAGCATATTCTATGGGGACTCTTCTGGCTCAGCACTGTTATTACCTCCAGGCTCCAATTCAAGCTAAGCAGTCCTGAACTTAAGACACATGTGTGTCTTCAGAATGATGCTGGTTAGAGAAGTAGTTATTCCTCCTGAAACTGTCTGGTAACTGTGTTTGTTGGTGTCTATAATGAGTTCTGGCATGGAGTCAAAGCAGCTGGTTGAGAAATTGCTTACATAGAAATTACTTCTTATTTTCCTTGATACTTCCTAAAGTCTGCAAACTGAAAAATAACTGTTATTTCATATAGAATTGCACATTTATACAAAGCAATACTGATTATTTCTTTAAATAACATTAGTATCTGCTTTATTTCCAACCTTAGCCACGATCACTGCCCAACTGGAATCTAGCAATAATAGCTTACAAGAAAATCCCTTTCCTGGATTTTCCCAAAATTTGTTTACTTTTTACATTAATTCATAGTCCTAGTAAAATAATAGTTTTGTCCACATGGAGACTGGAGCCATCAACTTAGTTCCCTAAATTCAAACCAACTGGACTCTCTTTTCTATTTTATTAACTCCCTCCATCATCTCAGCCATTTCCTCATCCTTTTTTCTGTTTCGTTATTGGTGTCAATTTCTCATTATTTCTCTCCTATCCTGTGTGCAATAAGGATAACAAAATTAACATACTATGCATCCAGGATTTGAAAGAGAAATAAATTCAACTTGAAGAAGAAATAGAGATAAAATTAGTTGATGTTTACAGAACAACAAAACTGATAGTTTGTATTTTAAAAACATTTTTAAGCCTGTGAAGTTTGTCCGAACTTTGTAAATTTCTCTCCCAGCAAAGAATTAGACTAAGAAGCAATTCTTATTTGGTTAAGTAGGTAGTATATTCTTAAGTTGCATTATAACCTTTTTTTAAAAAAATATTTTCTTTATTGAGATAATATTCACCATGTTAATCATTTTGAAGTATATAATTAAATGGTATTTAGTATAGTCACAATGCATACAACCATTGACCACTATCTTATTCCAAAATAGTTTCACCGTTCTAAAAAAGAAACTTCATACCCATTAAGGAATCATTCCTCATTTCTTTCTACCTCCAGCCCTGGCAACTCCATTAATTTACTTTCTGCCTCTATAGATTTACTTATTTGAATATTTCCTATAAATTGAATCAAATAATACTTGGCCTTTTATATCTGACCTATTTGATTGGTATAATGTTCTTAAAGTTCACCCACATTATAGTGTGTATCATACTTTATTCTTTTTTTCTGGCTGAATAATATTCACTTATATGGTATACCACATTGTATTTCTATATTCAATAGTTGATAGGCCTTTGGGTTGTACTGACTTGTTGGCTATTATTTGTGATACTGTGACAGATATTTGTATACTTTTTGTGTGTGTGCGTGTGTGTGTGTGTGTGTATGTTTGTGTGAACGTGTGCCTCAATTATCCTGGTCATGTTCCCAGGAATGGAATTGCTGGGTCATATGTTCAACATTTTAAGGAACTGCCAAAGTGTTTTCCACAGCAAATACTCTATTTTACTTCCCCACCAGTAATGTATG
Source organism: Aplodontia rufa (assembly GCA_004027875.1). Classification (NCBI taxonomy): domain Eukaryota; kingdom Metazoa; phylum Chordata; class Mammalia; order Rodentia; family Aplodontiidae; genus Aplodontia; species Aplodontia rufa. Next base: position 25,803 of record PVKS010006236.1, read on the forward strand.
GAGATCCCAATTACTCCACAACTTCATCAACACTTTTTTAATTGTAGCCATCCTTACTGGATGCAAAATGGCACCCAAATTGTGATTTTGATTTGCATTTCCCTGATGTAAATAATATTGAGCATCTTCTCATATTCTTATTAGATGTTTATATAACTTATTTAGAGACATGTCTATTTAAATATTTTGCTCATTCTTTTTTTATTTAGAGAAGGAGTTTATTGAGATGTGAAATGTAGTGCATAAAAATATTTTGACTTTACTTAAGGCTTATTTTTCTTTTTTTCTTTTTATATATTTTTTATTACTATTGAAGGGATTGGTTGCTACATGCTCACATATGCATAAATAATGATAATGTAAATTAAGCCTAAACCTTATCCAGTATCTCCCCCCTTTGCCCATTCCCTGCTCTTTTCTCCAGGTTAATTCTCTCCTGTTACATATAGAATTGTCCATATACATGTATATTAAATTTTGAATTTTCAGATTTAAATTCCAGCATGAGTATTATTTGGATTCTCAGGGGAGTCAAGTGTACCACACAGGATTAATAACCCCCTTTTTCCCTCCCTCTCTCCTGCCCCCCTCTGCCCCTCATAGCTATAGTCCCCTCCCCCTTCCCCCACCAAATTATGTGATACTTCAAATTTGGTGTGTCTAGTAAATAATCTTGACTAACTTTCACCCTATCTTATGCAAATGAGAAAAAAATTCAACGCTTAATTCTCTGGGATTGGTTTATTTCACTCAGCATGATTTCTTCCATTTCCATTTCCATCCATTTACCATTTGCTCCTTCTTAATTACACTATTGTGTTTTCATTGTTGAGTTGTAAGCATTTTGTATTCTAGGTACTAGATCTTTATCAGATGATTTTTCAAATATTTTATCATTCTGTGCATTATCTTTTTACTTTATTGATAGTCTTTGAATGCACACATATTGAGAGTTTCAATTTATCTATTTTTTCTTTTGTTGTTTGCATTTTTATATAATATTTAAGAAATCTGTGTCCAACTAAAGGTCATGAAGGTACACAAGAACATTTATTTGTAAGAGTTGTATGTTTTAGCTCTTATAGTTAGGTCTTCGGTCTATTTTAATTTTATATATTATGTGAAGTAGGGTTTCAGATTCACTCTTCTCCATTTGGATATCTGATTATTTCAGCAACAAGGATGAAGACCAGGAAGCTTCCTGGAGAATCACTGGTGCAAGTCTGTAAGCACCAAAATGGGGCTGGAGCGGTGCCTTGGCAGTTCCTGCCCTTGCCCAGCATGCACAAGTACAGGAGTTCAAACCTCAGCATCCACTTACACAACTCAGTGCCAGAGCAATGAAAGCCATGTGAAAAACTCAATAAAAACATATTCTCTCTCTCTCTCTCTCTTTCTCTCTCACTGTCCTTCTCTCTTTTTTTTTAAAAAAAAAATTTAAATAAAAAATACCCAAAGGCATAAAAACTTGGAGACTGATGTCCAGGGGCAATAGCAGCAGCAAAACGTGTACCTGCTCAAGTAAGTCTGAGCTCACACATGCAAGCTTCCACCTTCTTCCTCTTTGTGCTCCATCTAGTCCCCCAGCCCTTTACAAGGTGCTGCCTACTTCCCTGCTGAACTTCCCCCTTAGTTTGCTTAAACGCACACAGACACCAATTGTCTCTGAAAACACTCTCAACTGTGCTTTGTTTGACACACCCAGAATTGTGCTTTGCAAATTTTTTACATTTCTGTCAGTCTAGTGAAGTTTATAGCTAAGATTAACCATCAAAATTACTATGTCATAAATTTGGGGGCTCTGCTGTTAGGTTCATTTCCTGATTTTACTTTTGCTTGAAAGCAGTAAAATCATGAATTTATTAACAGAAAGAAGACTATGAAGTACTTTCTATACTTACAAAGTACTCTTGTTGAACAGAAAGAAAATCAGGGGAGGAGTGAACTTTCAAAGAAGAAAGGTTCATAGTACATGATCACTCCAGACCATGTTACACCCAGTAGCAGTCTATTATTTATGGGAATCCCCCTCATCCCTGTGAAGGAAATTAATGACATAAACAAATTTCTTAAAGAGAATACAAAAACCAAAATCTTAAGAATTGTTATTTTAAAATACCATTCTCCATATTTACTTATTTTCCTACCTAGGATCTATTGACTGGCTTGTCACTATTATTTCTCTAAAATATTAGTTTCATGAGCTCATATTATCATGCAGTACTCTTTGTTTAAGGTTTTACTTTCTATAGTTTCAGTTACCCATGGCAAATTGCAATTCAAAAATATTAAATGAAAAATTCCAGAAATAATTCATAGGTTTTAAGATGCACACTTCTGAGTAGCATAATGAAATTTTATGCATCTTGTCTGGGACATGAATCCCTTTGCTGAGTGTGTCTGCACTGTATATGCTACCTGCCTGACAGTCATTTGATAGCTATCTGGGTTCTCAGATCCACTGTTGCAGTACTGCTGTGCTTGTGCTCAAGTAATTCTTATTTTATTTAATTGTGACCCCCAAGTGCAAGGATAGTGAAGCAAAGGAGGCACTAGGACACAAAACGAAGGAAGATAGATTAACTGGTGTTTTGTGGCAATGCTGCAGGACATACAGGAAAAAACAGCATATATAGGGTTGGGTACTATGTATGTTCTCAGGCATCCACTGAGAATCTTAGAACATATCTCCTGTGGATAATGGGACAATCATTGTAATCACAAAATGCAATTTAGGATGATAACCGCTTTGATTCCCCTCCCTTGAACACTGCTTTCACCACATCCCTTAAGTTTCAGAAGCTTGGCATTAATTTACTACACTTTTGGTATAATTCACTCTTGAAGCCTTCTTGTCCTGGACTTTTTTAAGTAGGAAGTTTATTGATTATTGATTCAGTCTCTTTACTTATTATATGCCTATTCAGGTTTCTTATTTCTGAAGAAAAACACAAATAAGTTTCATAGTATTTTGTTAGGCAGACAGTTTACTTAAAATTAAAGAATAAGCTTACTTAGGGTCTTAAATGATCTTGATTTGTGTTTCCATTGATCACTTTAACTGGATAATTGCTAGTCACCTAGTGTCTGTATGACTTACACACACACACACACACACACACACACACACATGATGTCCAGTGGTCAATATTTTTTAAAACTTTAAAGAATAAATTCAAGTAATTTTCCTGAATATTTTCCTCCTTATTATGTGATATAAGTGGGCAGTCTTTTTCCGTACCCATAGTTAATCACTAGCAATCCCTTTACAGACTGAGTGAGTCAAAAGGAATCTCTGTAAAGGTGGAACATTCTAAACTTTAGCACCGAACAAGTTCTGGGGACTTCAGGGGCCTTGGTACAGAGACTGGTATACAAAGTCATCCTAGGAAGCAAATAGCCTAAGAGCTGTTTCCTGTCAGTGGTTGGTCCCAGGCTGAATCCAGCAGCTGGAGGTACCAGGTAAGCAGAAAACCTTTGACAGAGTCATTGCCTTTCCCAACACGTGATGCTAAAAATGGAGGCTCAACTACAGCCATAATGTTGACTTCTTTGTAACAGTAATGCTCTTAGACTTTGTTACTCCTCCCCATAATTTGTCTTTCAGTCACTCACCACCTTGGGTCTCATTATTTTTTTATGCTAAATTTCAATATAATGTCAATTAATATTAAAGTTCAAGGGTAGTTTATCTCATGCTCCAGAAGAGGACAACAGCTTGCGTGTGTTAAGGCAATATGAATTAAAGCAGGATACTTGCTTTTCCCGGAGAACACGGGGCACCTAAAGCAACAGTGTGCATTTGTCAAAAGAACAGAGACTGGAAGGAAGGGAAAACTTTAGGGTAATAAGGCCACAGGACCTCAAGTCATCACCCAGTGGAGTGCTTCTGCTTAAACAGAACAGAAGTTTTAATCGACTATGCATAATTCTTTTCATTTTGAATTAGAAATTATTGGGATTTCATTTTTCACTTAAAAAAATGTCCGTTGCACTATGATTGGGGGTGAGAACGAGAAATCATCACAGACGAGTTTAAATTACACAATACTGTAAGTGGGAACGGATGCACCTTATCCTTCAAACTCAGGGCCACATCTCAGAGGGCTGTGAGGCTCAGAGGTCAGAGCCCCTGTGCACCTGCAGGCAGAGAAGTGTGTGATGCAATGAGATCTGTCCTCAAACCATTTCAGTCCTCACAGACCCCTGGGGTTATTGGCAGAATAAATAAACCTGACCCACGTTGTGCAAAGACTGGGAGGCACTGCAGGTTAGTCTTTTATCCCTGCATAGGCCTGCACAGTGAAGGCTGCTTACTTAGCAGGGTGCCTCATTCAGGTCCCCTGAAAGCAGGGATGGGGACCTTTGAAACTGCTCTTCCCACAGGGAGTATTCAAACTTTCTGGGATCTTCCTGGAAGTTTGGACTGTGCAACCTGTCACAGCCTCAGCACAAAATGAGAGAAAGGGAAGAACACCGAGTAAGAGGGCGGAGGCTATGGGACTCCATTGCTCAGGGCATGACAGGTTTAGGTGGGGAACCTGAGTGAAGCATCTGCTGGGACCCCAGCAGTTGAAAAAAGGCAGTCCCCCTCAAACCGCCTCGGCCCTGAGGCTCTTGAGCTGCGCTGGTGCACCGCGTCCCCTTTCCCAGGGGCTGTGGAGTTTGCCACCTCCTCCCCCACCCGGGTGACTCGGGTCCCCAGCCCCGCCCCGCCCCGCCCCGGGCTCGGGGCTCCGCTGGGGAGCCAGCCGGAGCGGCGGGTGCCGAGGTGTCCGCGGCCAGCAGAATGGCCAAGGTCCGGGAGCTGGAGGACGCCTTCCTGCAGGCTCAACCTTCGCCCCAACTTTCCCCCGAGATCCAGGAAGAGTGTTGTGTGCAACTCCTGGGCAAGGATTTGCTCGTCTACCCCGAAGAAAGAGCCTACCTGGCAGTGGAAGCGCAGCCCCGAGGCGCGCCGGGCAGTTTGGAGAAAGGGGAAGACCCGCAGCGGCGCGGGGGAGTGAAATCAGGTGAGTGCTCTGCCTCCTCCCAGCGTGGGACTGGGATGAGGATGCATTTTAAGAAGGACATTCAATAATAAAAATAAACACACCTCAAATATACATGTGCGTAGAATGTTCTGTCCGAAACGTTGTATTTCCCCAGGAAAACTGTCCACTAGAGATTGTTAATTCTGAGGGATTTTTGCATCGCTCTTCTGTCCTCCCCATAGGGCACCCCGTGCGTTGTAAAAGTACTTTCAGAGGCTACTTAACTGACTGTATGTCCCGTTTTCCCCTTCTTTAAACTTGCAACCAGAAATGCATTTAAGCAATGGTCACTTTTCTTCTGAAGAAGAGGATACAGATAATCAGGAAAACAAAACCAAAGCAGCTGATCAACACATCTCTCAGAAGAAGACCATCACGCAGATTATGAAGGATAAAAAGAAGCAGACTCAGCTCACGCTGCAGTGGTAAGCCTGGCCCGCGGAGGACTCTTACGCACCTGTTGAAGTTTTGCAAGCTAGTGCTCTTAGGATCCCTGCTCTTCACAATTTGTTTCTCTCTCAGAGTTTTTGGGCAAATTGAAAGGACCAATTAGGGGTTTGTCCAATTCCCTCCCCCACTGTTTAGCATGAAGACATATTCCGATACTGATGAAAAATGAGCTGCAGTACATTGTTGATTAAAATCATAATCTCTTCAAATGTAGAAAATAAAAAAGATTTTTATGACATATGTACTTAACATCTAATCAATTCAGTTCTTATGTTTGTCAGTCGGCAGTTTTTGTATTTACTAAACATGATCTTAAAAACAGTTTAAAAGGTTGAAGGATTTTAATGCTGCCTTCATCCATACAAGGGCAAATTACAAATGGTGAATTGGCCATAAAATAGACAAATGTGTTTGAAGTAGAAGACTTTGAAAAATTAGGTAAGATATTACTATTAACTTAACAAATGTTCAACTATTTTTATAGCACCTGTCATATGTGATTTATTATAGTGAAAAAAATCACAAATTGGATTTTGTGCAAATCTTTTGAAAGCAAGAGTTTATCAGTAGGCTTTCTACATATCGAGAACATTTTGTAATATTTACCTATAAAAGGAACATATCTAAAGCAAAAATATATTTATCTGCATAGTATGAAAAGACTAGAAGTACAAATTACCTCCCAAATTCCAAACAATAAAACAAATAAATAAAAGACTACTTATTTACTAATTAGTTTTATACCCTGTCTATATATAAAGTATAATCTAAGCCTTAGAAAAGTACAATAAAAAAAGAATCAAAAATTACTAGTAATTTCTATTTTTATTTATTTAGATGTTAAATTAAAATTTCATATACTAATTTTTGTGATTATTTGCTTGCTCCCTTTTAAATGTTTGAAATATAGATTAAATATTCCTCTAAAATTGTAACTACTGAAGTTAATGTCATGATTACTAGTTAAGAATACTCTAGTGCTCTAAATAATTGAGCTAATTAATTATTTTCATTGAGATGATTGGAGCAAAAGTGTTTTAATTTCAGATATATTGTGGAGTTGTTTTGATGATTACTCTCATTTTTTCAGTTCAAGTTGAGCAAATGGAAATATATTTAACTTTACCCAAAATTGCTATTGTACTAATGTATAGGATTACTAAGTACTTTGATGACAAAATAATGCCTACAACAATATCAAAAACAATGAAAAGTGGTCAAAATATACATGTCATTGAAATATAATTTCAAATAGGTAAATAGTTTACATAGCAATTTGAATATTTTTGAAACTATAAAGCATTGTCTGTTTACTTGAATTTTCCATTCTTCTAAAAAGTATTATACTTTTTTTAAAAAATGAGTTATCGGTATTTTGAGAATTTTAATTTAAGGTTATAGATTATCGTGTTAATACAAAAAAGTTAGAACTGAATATCAAAGTGAAAATCCTGACTGATTAAATGCCAACTTTTGCTGTCAATAGGATATTTGATTTTTATGTGTGCAAATTAATTTGTTTGGAAACACTGCATCTTAGTGATTTTTGGGATTTGATTCTTCTTCTTCACAGAAAAATGGGTTTCTGATACTTTGTCTGCTCACAGAATACCTCCCAGAACTTTGATTTTGTGTATATTGGGAATGCATTAAATATTTAAATCAGAATTATTTAAATATTTCAAATATGTTTAAATACACCAAATTTTAATCTGAATACATACTCTTATTTTATTATTTTGTGTTAAATAATTGTGATTTTCTATGCCTACAATTGGCATAAGTAAATTTCACCTGAAATCACCTACTGAACTGCTGGGAAAATTAGGAATGGAATCTAGAAATTCTGATTTCTAGGTAGGTATTCAGGTAGCTTTAATATAAATATGTATTTGTTGCATTTATATAAATAATGCATTAATTTCAAATTAAATGGAATTACAAATAAATTTTCAAAGTGTATACAGTAATATTTATAAAATAGAGTTGAAGTTACATATCTCATGTTTGGAGATCTCTGTGGAGAATTATGTTACATTTCAAATATACTGAATGCTTTAGATAATCATAATATCAATCACACTGAAAAGGTATAAGGATAGTATAGATCATTATCACTTCTGACTTAAGTGAACTGAGTTTGCCCTTGTGAATTTTGCAAACACATCTCTATCCTTCCCTGACTCTTCAAGATTCAGAAGTAGTTTGTGAATGAAAGTAAGGGAGTAAAGCACTTATCAACTTAAAGTCTGACAGCCCTTTTCATGCTGAGAAACTTGTCCTCTTCAATTTCACCACTGATTTTTATATATCAAAGAACAAATCATGATGAACATGATGAACTTCTATACTTTATATAGAAGTAAGACCTAATATTTGCAATGTGGGCTAGGTAGCAGGGATTATACATTAGCCATGATCTTTTAATTGCGCTAGCAGATGTTCACTGGTGTTCTTGCTCTTCTAATATTAATCCTTGTGATTTGATTTTTTTTACCTTAAAGTAACACAAATTTATTATCTCACAGCTTTTGTGAGTTAGGAATATGGGATGGGTTATCTTGGTATTAAATTCATAATTTCACCAGGCTGAAATTAAGAAGTCACCTGCTGAAATCTTATATGAGGCTCAGAGTTTTCTTCTAATCTCACTGGTTCTTTAATTTATTCCTTGCAACTGTTGAACTGAGAGATTCTTAGCTCCTAGAGGTTACCTATCATTTTGTGAGAGGTGGCCCCTTTCAAAATATAGCAGTATGCTTCTTCAAGATCTTCAGGAATATGTCTGCTACTACTTTGGAATCTTTCTGTCTTCTCTCTCTGACATCTATACCTTCTCTTTGGGGCTCACTCTATTAGGTCAGACCCATGCAAAGTGATATCTGTTAACATCTTTTAACTAATTTTAATATACACATAATATTTCTACATATTTATGAAGTATAATGTGATGGTTTGATTTGTGTATACATTGAATAGTGATAACTCAACATAATTAACATATTCATCACCTTAATCTTTTATCATTTCTTTATCATGAGTACATTCAAATTCCTCTCTTCTCCTATTTACAGATACGTAGTGCATTATTGTTAATTGTATTCACCCTGATTTGATTTTTAATAATATCCAAAATAAAGAAAGTCTATTCATTAACTCCTTTGTATAGTTTGTTTTCAAAATAAGCAATAAGTCATTGAGAAAGGAGAGAGAAAAGGAGTAATAATGAAAAGTTGATCTAATTCTTGGCTTTTCCCGTTAGGCTTGAAGAGAACTACATTGTGTGTGAAGGAGTTTGCTTACCACGGTGCATCTTATATGCACACTACTTAGATTTCTGCAGGAAAGAGAAATTAGAACCTGCCTGCGCTGCTACCTTTGGGAAGGTAAATAGCACTTACTGATAATACTATCTTAAAACTAAAGTCATATTAGGCAGACAGTACAGAAGCAAATTCATCTGAGCAAGTTCCTTTAGATAATGTTAAGACCTTTACTTTACAGTCATAAGTGTAATCTCTTAAGGACTGTTTTTTTGGAACTGTATACATTAATACATTGATTTTGAGCTTTAGAACCCTATCAGAAGATCTAGTGTAAACCTAAAGCAAGCTCCACTGAACAGTAGCATTTCCCTTTGAAGAGGGATGCATTAAAGAGTATGGTATGGCTTTCATGGGGAAGTAAAATTAAGTGGAGGTGTTAATGCAATTAGTAGGTTCCCTTATCATTTAGGTTGTCCAAGTATATGAGCTTTTACTGGGTTTTTGTTCTAATACCTACACAGTTTTTCTAATTCTCCATTTCATGCTGAGATTGGTTATGCCCCAAACTCAAAGATTTTATAGTGGGATTAGTTATGTTTCTCCTTTTTAACTATCTGTATGATTTGGTTAGGAGTCTATGGAACTAACATTATTGTATTTATATGTGTTGCTATCATTTGATAATCAGGAAGCAATCTTTTGGGAAAGCTATGTTCTTTGAGATCTTTGTCATGCTCTATTGTCTGGGTACTAAGATATCACAGAAAAACTAGAGGAGGCTTGGTTCTAAAATATTATGTATATAACATATACTAGAATCTGAATTTTAACCTGTAGAAGGACTCATTGTCCAGAAAATAATGTATACTCTGGTCTAGCTTTCTAGTTTTTTAAAAAGCAATGTATTTATTTTGAAAATCTACCTGCTAGTAGAAAAATTATGATATGGTATGTGGTAACCAAGTGGCTTAGTTTCTAGCCAATATGGCAACCAACTTGTGAGATTTTTTGCAAAGCACTAATCTTCCAAAAACAAATTACTTGGTCTGTAAAATAAGGTGGTTGGATAAGACCACTTCCAGTATGCATGTTAGCATTTCCATTTTGTGAGTCTCCTTATAGTAGTAATTCTTAATCTGGGATATGACTTACCTTGAGAATTTGATAAAAGCTACATATTCAGTCCCCAAGACATTAACATATAACAAAGTTTACCATGGAGCCCTTCAAAGTTCATAGATAGATCTCTTAAGATCTCAGTGTCCTCTTAGTGTTGGAATGGATATTTAATTATGGGAAAATATTTGGATGGAATTGTTATAAAGAACCCCAAACCATTCTCCTCTATACATAAAGAAAGTAATAATAAGTAAGATCAAGCAAAACCAGGTACAGGGAGAATCTGCCTTGGCAATTGACACAAGGGCTATAGAATACTCCAAAAAAAATGCTATTCCTTTCCTACGCTGATGAATCAATTAATATCAATATGTATATTTTTCCAGATTAAGCATTAACTTGCAGCTTCCTTGGGATTCAGCATTTATTTCCTTGAATGGTAATGAGTGGCTTGCATTAGAACCCCACACCTTTTAAAAAACTAATTTTCTTTCCTTTTAGACAATTCGCCAGAAATTTCCCCTCCTAACAACACGGCGGCTTGGAACAAGAGGCCATTCAAAGTAAGACACATAAGTGAACTATATATTCTCCCCTTGATCATGAGGATGTAAAATAAATATTATCTTTATCAGTGCATAGAACTAGATGTTTTCTTCTTAATGAAGCAGACTCTTATCATCTCTAAGAATAAAAAATGTAGATTTTAGAATAATATTTAGAAACAACATTCATAAAGAAAAATCACAATACATTATTCTTTCTCCTGAAATAAGTTAAATGAATCATTTTCATAATGTTGATGTCATTACTGAAGGCACTGGTGTCACTAAGAGGAATGTATAAGACTAAATATCATGAGCAAGCAGAATCCACACTCCGAAAAAGGCAAGGCCAAAACCCAGGAGTGAAGAGCTGTCAGTGGAAAGTTACCTGCCTTTCTATAGTTCATGTTCTTCCTCCAGTTTTCTTTCCAGAGCATAATTTCTTAATATCTCCTTCTTTCCCCTTCAAGACAAATGACATGCACAAATGACCTCTTTGGTCATCTCTTAATGTAAATACAAACATAAAATAAAGTGTCACCTATTCCCCTCTTTGTATCTGAAGTTTTTCGTTTCTTTACCGGCTATCTCTAGAAAACTCTAGCTGTAGGCTTCTGTCCTTCAGTTATTGCCGCTGTCCACTGTGCTTTCCATTTCTCCTTTCCTTGTACCTGAAAGCATATACAGATGTTTTTACACTGGAAAAAAAATTGATCGCAGATCTTCTGTACCCTTCACCGTTGCTGTACTATTTTCCTTCTCTTTACTGTTTCTGGAAAGAGTAGCTGTCAGCTCACTTGCGCTACCATTGATCATATTCCTCTTTCCTGGTCCATTTTATCAGAGCAAAAATCCAATAGCTCATTTTTAATTTATGCATCTTCCTTGACTTTGCCTACCATTTGCCCCTGTTGCTAATGCCTTCTTAAAGTAAGTACAGAAACTTCTCTTCTGTCCTCTCTGTCACAGTACTACTCAGTTCCCCTTCTGTCATTCTTTTCTAGCTCATTCACTGTCTCCTGTCATAAGGTCCAGTCCAGTGTTGGCTAACTGAACTGTAATGAGAACTCATATCTAATTCAAACGTTGCTGGTAGCCACATAAAACATAAAAAAAAGGAACAGGTGAAATTGATTTTAATAAAGTTTTATTTAATCCAACATATCCAAAATGTTATCATTTTACCATGTTATCCGTATAAAATTACTAAGGAGATATTTTACATTGTTTTTTCCATGCTAAGTTTTTGAAACCTGGTATATACTTTACAATAATACATCCCTCAGTTTAGACTGGCTGCATTTCAAGCGCTCAGTACCCACATGTGTCCAGTGACTATCTTACTGGCTATCTCAGCTGTAATTTTTTGCCAAGAAATAGGTCCTACATTTTTAGTTCTCTTGAATTTGTCTCTCCTCATTCCCACTTTCACAACCTGGCTCTGACTCTGTCTTTCTAGTTTATTCAATACAGTTTCTCCAAACTGACCTTCTAAAGTTCAGATTCAATCATCTCTCCCATACTCAGAAAATTCCACTTTCATAATTTCTATTAATGACAAATTTTTCTTCTCTTCACATTCAAGGTCTGTTTAGTTCCAACCCACTTCCTTCTCACTTTTCAGCACATAGCCTGTGTTTTAAATTGTTACCCCAGTACCTTTTGCTTCGTCCCAACTGACTGACATTCTTCTGTTCATGCTAGGTTCCCTTACTCAGAAGTCCCTTTATCCTGTGTGTATGTTGAACTCTTCTTATCCATTTAAAAGAATGCCTCATGAACTTTCTTTTCTGAGCATTTTCTTAATCAATTGATTTATTGCGGGCCCTTTGCACCCTATTTCAGTGTTTTGATATCTATTTTAATGTGATGTGAACTTACTCTCTAAGCAGATATAAAGTATTTGGAGGACTGAGTCTTTGTCTCATTCACTTTTATATTCTTTCTGTTGTCTGATACATAATAGATTATCAATATGGATTTAATTGATTTCAGCTAATGTTAACAGTATTGTGTCCTGGGAAGGAGGAAAAAAATTACAGATCGAAAAATAAAATTGCTCCTACCTTCTAACCAAGTCAGTGTTATTTCCCAATTGAGTCAGTTTAATCTGATTTTTACTGAATTTGATTCCTTCCAAATTGTCTAAGTAGAGGAGAGATCAGATAGTGTTTAAAGTAGAGAGATAGGCAAAAAGAGGCAAAGCAATGCAGAGAAATCATCTGAACAGGATCTACAAGAGGGTGGGCAGGCCGGCTGCAGAGAAAGTAAATTAATCCTAGAAGGAGCCTTTAGGATTAGGGATGAATCATTAACCCTGTCCATTGTGACACAGGCAGGCTTTAGTACTTAGGTTGATATAGCAACATTTGGTGACTTCTGGCAATTTATTTGATATTTAAGAGTCGTGTATGTGCCCAAGGGCAAAGCATTGACAATTTGAATTTTCTTCTGCTTTACTGATAATTTCATTTACTTTTTATAGCATAACTATTACATTTTTGGTATCTTTGTATCATGGGGAAATGTAAATTTTCCTTTTATAAACTAAGTGTATTGAAAGAATTAGTTAGATGTAGTTTGTGTCTTGAAAATGGTAGTTTTTACTGGCACGTTGGCACATGCCTGTAATCCCAGCAGCTTGGGATGCTGAGGCAGGAGGATTGTAAGTTCAAAACCAGCCTCAGCAACTCAGTGAGACACTGTCTCAAAATAAAATGAAAATAGTAACGAAAAAGAGGATGCAGATGTGGCTCCGTGGTTAAGTGCACCTGGATTCAATCCTCAGAGGGGAAAACAAAAAATAAAACAACAACAACTAACTGGTAATATTTGATTCTTAACCAGATAACTTTTTTCTTTTTCTTTGAAGGAATATCTTTAGATTTACTTTGGAAGAGAATATATCAAAAGCATAGACTAGTGTTTAGGAACATTGGATTTAAAGTAAAAATCTAAGTATGAATCTTATACTTCCATCTATGGCTGTGTGACACTGAATCAGTGAAGTGGGTGTATGATATCTCATAACTGTGAGAATTGAGAAAAATTATAGGAGTGAATGGAGGAGTAAATATGTTTTCAACCTCATTAACCTTAAAAATAAATATTAGTAGTGACATGTATCCACAAATTGGCAATACAAGTAAAAGTTATTATTTATTGAATAGTACACACACACACACATGCATACATATTCATTATCTCTATTCTTTCCAATAATGATACAATATAGGAATTGCTGTGTTTTACAAATGAGGAATCTAGAGTTTAAAGGTTATTGACCTGCCCAAGGCCATAATTATACTATCCAAAAACAATGTTAACATTTATATCAAGGTTTGTCTGACTCTAAATTTTATGCTTCATCAAATACTAAAAGTAAGAAACTTACTTTTTTCTCATATCAACCATGTCAACAAAACCATTGTTAATTGAAATTTCCATTTTTGACATATGTTTTATTGTTTTTTTACTGATCAGTTCTTAACATTTATTGGTTCTTCCTCAAAAAACGAATAGTACTTTATTAAGCCACAAATGTTAATTTTATTTAGAGATATTTGCATTTGATATAAAAATAAATGTGTAGCACCAATGAAATTTCACTTTCACATTTTAATTTTTGTCCTAAACTTTTTTCTATTAGCATGTTCTCTTCAGAATCATCATTTCTAGCGGCAGCTTAATATTTCTTAAATTTACATCTTATTAAAGACATTTTTGTGTCTGTATAACTATGAACAATTGCATGAAATAAATATAATGAAGTACATATATCTTGGAGAATCAGGAACTTATAATTTCTCTGAATTTTAGAAAATATTTTGTCATTGTAGAGTATCCTAAAATACAGTTATAACATTTATAATAAAACTATTATAATTATTATAAACTATTATTACATATTACTTATATTTTAAATTATTTTACTATTAATTTACTATAACTTTATTGAATTGCATAAAAATATATTAATCTTATGTAATTTCTGATGAAGATTACTTACAAAGTAATCATTCAATTTTTGTTAAATTTTCATAAAATAGCTAGATTATGTCCAATTATTTCATTTGGAACTGTTAAACAAAATTTATTTTAGATCATGACTGACTTAAAAGAATCTTCTGTATTCTGGGTATGAGGCAACCCCACTGTTTTTGAAACTGACCTTTGATGTCTTTGAATTCATGGAGCAAAGTCACTCTCCAGATTTCACTCATCCAAAAATAAAATCCAAAGTTCAGGAAACAGTGATTCATGTGAATAAGAGATGGTTAGTAGAGTCTACAGATTAAGTCAATTCTGTGCCTACTTTGTAGTGCATTCTTTCTAAGTTCTGAAATAACTGGCTCCTCCAGTGACCCATCCTCCCAGCTGTCATCTTGGCATAGGTATTGCTATTTATTCCCCTCATTGAAAGTTAAAATAGGAAAAAAAATGAGCCAAAATTTTGTTCAATTTAAAGGAAGAAATCAAATATTTAAAATAAGCAGATCTATTAAAATGAGTGAAGCTCAATGGTTAGAATCACTATGTAGGGCCAAATACTAAACACTGTCAATATTAGACACAAATAAGAATGGATTAGTTTTGTTTCCATTGGTAAGACTGATGTTCCTTAGAGTAAACCACTGCTGCATATGATTATGGGGGAAAAAACTTCTAAAGATTAACACATGGACGACTAGAGAGGTGGCTCAGTGGTAGAGACTTGCCTGGAATGTACTAGGACCGGATTCAATCGCATCAACACATACACAACTAAATGGAGGAAAAAACAAAAACCAGATTGGAAAAAAAAGAACTCTTTCTCTCTCACTTTCTCTTTCTAAAAGAAAAAAAAATTAACACAGGGGGTCAGAAAGCCTCATTCTAGAGCACCAAACAAGTGTGTTTTTTGTAGGTGGCATTAACCACTAAGTTCTTCACCCTTTTTTTATCATTTTTTTTTAAAGAGAGAGAGAGACAGGGGCTAGAGCAGTAGCTTGGTGGTTACGGCGCTTGCCCAGCATGCACAAATACATGGGTTCAAACCCCAGCACCACCTATGCAGCTAAGTGTGGGAGCAACAAAGGCCACATGAAAAACTAAATAAAAATTGATTCTCTTTGTCTCTCTCTCTCTCTCTCTCTCTCTCTCACTGTCTCTCACTGTGATATATATATATATATATAGAGAGAGAGAGAGAGAGAATCAATTTTATTCAGGTTTTCATGAGGCTTTCATTGCTCTGCCACTTTGTTGTGTGTATGGTGCTGGGTTTTGAATCCATGTCCTTGTGCATGCCAGGCAAGTGCCTTAACTGCTGAGCCACTGCTCCAGCCCCTTCACCCAGCCTTTTACTCTTAAATACCTCCCCTGATAAGAAAACTAGCATCCCTAATGGCAGATTGTACATTTTCAACACCAAAATAGAAACTGACTTGATTTTCATGTTTTTTCTTTTCTTCATTTTGATTTCCACCAATGCCAAAAGTATACGCCCGGTTTTAATCTCAGTAATATTTTTAAATTTATATCTTAAATAAATGAAAGTGGAAATTCTCTATAGGTAAAATAGAGTAATGAGTAGTAATTCTTGCATATTTTATGATTGTAAATATATCAGGGATAATTAATCCATTCATACTTGTAATGATTACAAAGCATGTTCTAAAAAGATTTTAAGATACAAAGAATTGTAAGACAGGATACCTGCTGTCAAAGAATTCTCATTATTAATATTAATTATTTAGTAAGCATGTTACTGAGAGTCTCGATGCTACCTAGGCACTAGCAGTACAGTGGTGTGCGAAAAGAACCATAGCCCACCCTTGCTCAGAAAAAAAAACTGGCAAAGTAAGGAAGATCAAACTTGAACCCACAAATAGATTTCATGCACATGTAGATAGACTGTTTGATTTGAAGTTACATTTTAATTTATTATAGACATTGATCAACCAAATCTTGGTTTTTAAACATGATGGACAGAAGCTATTATCTTATTTATTAGTAGTGATTTAGTGGGTTAATAAAACTGATATGGCAGCTGCTCTTATCATAACAAGTTATTGCAAGTCCCTGAACAGCTTAATCCCATCATTTCCTTATCAGTTATCATTTGTGCAGTGTAAACTAACATCAGGGCTACTAGCTCAGTGGGAACATATGTTTCAGGAATTCTGTACAGACTGAAATGGAAAAGAAGAAATATAACTACAGACATAAATTGATCAGGAGATGAAAAGTATTAGGCACAATGTAAATATTTTAGTTGTAAAAAAGAATAGCAATAATTAAATTTGTCATATTGAAAATCTCATATTTTATATCATGTTCACTTTAAAATCTGGACACAGCATGAATTAATTATTTTTCTTTGTTTATAAATTGTAAATGAGATCTACCTCTTGACATAAGGCCAGGGACAGCTGAAGGTTATAAGTGAACATAAATTTATTAGATAATTAGAAAATCCATTTTGATGACGAAAACACTTTCTTGGAGAAATTAGTCAAGCATACTCAGGATTGTAGAGCATTTTTCATGCATCTTTTTAAATTAAAATACATATAACCATATCAGAAGCTAGAACTATATGAAGTGCTTCGAAATCTTTTTCAGAAGCATCAGGTTGTGCGCTTAAATTAACACAGCTAGTTGTCTCACAGTGAAGTGAGCCTCAGTTCATTTAACATACACAATATATGTTCTTGTTACATTAGAATACTTCTGGAAAATACTTCCTAGCAGGATTTATTTTAGGGAAATCTGTTAACAACAGAATAGTGCTATAAAATTTTGCAAAGGGGATGAAAAATCCACGTATACTCCCTATGAACTCACTCTTCCCAGTTTTATGAGGTTTATCTTTAGCTGCTAGGAAGACAGAGCAGCTCATTTCTTATCTCTTCTCTGTTCTGAGGATACTAAATCATCTCTTAGATGACAACATGTACCCAGTTAGACTAAAAGAAAGATTAAAGGGGAGAGTTCATTTTATTGGCTCAAGAAGAAACTGGGTATAAAATGTGCTAAAGTATTATAATCGTTGCAAAAATATTGAGATTTGTACTGCTAGTTATAGTCTTTCTACTCGGATATACTGGTTTCATGCCTTTATATACATTATTTAGCCATGCAGCCTCAGTCTTTTACTGTTAACATGGAAAGTCCCAGTATCAGATGGTGTTTATTACAAAACATTGGGTTTTTAAAAGTTTATTTTATTGGTTTAGCAAATTCCTAGAAGAGTCCATTGACTAAACTAACAAATGTTTGAGGGTTTTTCTTTACTATCACTTCTAATGGGAGATACAATTTAGAGAAAAATAAAGTTCTCTTCTTCCACATCTTAGAGTTTACCAGGGAAGGTGAGAACCCTGTACACACATACCAATAACACAAAGGACAAGGCTACATGGAATAAGGGCAAGAGAGGAGTGCGGGGGACAGAGATTAATTTTGCCTGAGAAACTACACAGACTTCATACATTAAATTTGTGAATAAGAATTGAGGACATGTAGGAAGAAGGGCATTCTCAAAGCAGAATTCAACAAAACAGAGATGCCAATAGGGAAAGCACAAGCTACGTATGGAGCACAAGTAATCCTGGAGGAAGTCAATGATAAGATTATATAGCGCTTGTGGTAGGGTTAAAGAATTAGTTCACTTCCTCACATCATGTTAAATAAGATTGTTTTTAATTTACCAAATTTTCAAATTCTGCTCGTGAAATATACATATCCTTGGTGGATGGAATTGTAATTTCCTGTCCAACACATTGCTATTTTTTAAGAGAGAGAGGCACGGTAAGAGAGAGAGAGAGAGAGATAGAATCAATATTATTTAGTTTTTCATGTGGTTTTCATTGTTGAGACACTTCATTGTATATGTGGTGCTGGGGTTCGAACCTGCATCCTTGCACATGCCAGGCAAGCACCTAAGCACTGAGCCACCACTCCAGCCCCTTCATTGCTATTGTTAACTCTTTCATGTTATTCATTCAGCTATTCAGCAGATGTTTATTGACCTAAAGGGACCTTACATTCTAGAAGGAGGCTTTGTTTATATTTGGAATGTCAAATATGAATCCTCCAGATCAATGGTGTAGGTCTTAATGATTCGTATTAGTTGTGTCTAATACAATTACAAGGAACCAGAAGAAGAGCGTGTGTCCATAAGTGCAAAGACGGTCCAACTATATTTCACTTTAGAATTTCCAGTTGTGAAGAAATTTGAGATACAAATTTCACATACCTTCTGCATCGTCTTGAGTGCGGAGGCGACATACACTATTGAAATAGTGTTCTGTGAAGCAATGGGTTGGAATTTTTATTTAAAATCCATAACTTTTTACATAAGCTTTTTAAATAAATTACTTCATTTGTGAATGTATGCTTTGAAATTGGGATATACTCTATTTGCATGCTGTGGAAACTTTCTTTTGCATGTAGTAGGAAATCACATGTAACAGGAAATCCATAAATGGTAATTATTTCTATCATTATTTACTATAGCCTATGTCAGTTGTAACACATATTAATTTTGTATTGCAATTCTTTTTTTTTTTTCATGCTGTTCTTCCACACAAGACTGTCGGCTCCTCCAGGGCAGAGACTACTCTCTACCTGTCTTTGAATTCATGCCCAATAAGCCCTGAATGCAGCTGAAGAAAAGAGAGTGCACTCTTTCAGTGGTTACCTATCTCCCGGCCACACTTATAAAAATGAACTGATAGACCATGTTCCACTACATCAACATTTCTAAATTATGGAGTCGTTGCTAATGAGAAGAAATTTGCCGTTTCTCAGTTGTAGAGCTGAATGTAGTTGACCAAGTCACTTTCTTGTGTTTAGGTTGACAGTGTCATTTGCATTTCACCTTTGAATAAAATATAATGCTGGAAAAGTTCTCTGATTTCCAGTAGATACAAAATCTTGACTCTGAATATAGATGGAGGTATTTACTATTTCTGTTTGTATGAATAGTCTGCTTTAATGTTTGGGAGTAGGAATGAGGGGAACAAACAGCACAGTCATTTTTTCAAACTAAGGGACAAATACTGTAATGAAAATATCCCTCCCTTAAAAGTCAAAAGTAAGAAAAAAGAGAATAAATTCATTTTAACGTTTATTGGGTCCTGAAGAATATTATAATTTTTTAAAAATGGCTTTAAATCAAGTGGTTTTAAGAAGTGGAAGTAAATTTTACCTTGGTGCTGGTCAGTGTAGTTACTGGGTTGTGGTCATGGCTTTATGGCAGCAAGCATCTGATTCAGGAGGCCATGGGCTGGGTGGCATTCAAAAGCATGACTGTTCCCGACCAGATTTTCCCTGTCTGTTTTCTTCATTACTGTACTGACAGCTAGCACAGGGGTGCACTCCAATGTTTACTGAATTTATAGTCACCCCTCTGACATGACTTTGTCTACCATCTATGAAAGCAATGTAGCTTCTTCTCACTCTGCATGGTAAATTGCTTTACTATGGTATAATATTATTTGCATGTTGAAAAAAGGAATAGAGACAAAAAAACAAGATGATATACATTATTATAAAAGAAGCTCATTAATTTTTTTAAAAAAAATTATTTGTTTATTTATTTGGTACCAGGGATTGAACCCAGGGATGCTTAACCACTGAGCCACATCCCCAGACCTTTTCATTTTTTATTTTGAGACAGAATCTCACTATGTTGCTGAGGGCCTTGCTAAGTTGCTGAGGCTGGCTTTAAACTTGGATCCTCTTGCCTCAGCCTCCTGAGCTGGTAGGATTACAGGCATCTGCTACTTTGCCTGGCAAAGCTAATCAACTTTTAAAACAACATATGTTGCTTTAGCATGTGGCTTAACATAGTTATTTAAAATATAGTCTATGGAACAAAAAGCAAGTTTTGAAAAAGATCACAGAATTGCAAGATCTTTCCATTGTAATATATTCCTTTGTTCTCAAACATCTCTTGTTTTGTTTCTCCTCATATATTAAAATTTCCATTGGTAATTTAGTTCTAAAATCTAATATAGTACACATACTTATAACAGATGTTCAGGTTCACTAATTCTAATTGTACTAATATAATGTGGATGAAAATCATCAAAATTTGCTAATTTTTAGCATGGTTTTTTTATGGAGTAAGTTTCAATATTTTAGTTTCTAATAAGACACAAAAATCAGTTCAATAGTTTGGAGCTTCAATAACTTCACATTTCCTTCTTTGTTCTCATATACCTTAGAAGTTCTTTTTCCTCATATACCATAGGAGTGTTTTTTTTTTCTATTCTGTAAATAAAGGAGCACTTCTATGCCTTCTTTGTTCAGGTTAATAGTAGTATTATCTTTATACCAAAACTGAACATTTGAAAACTTCTTCCCAGTCTGCCACAGCCATAAAATATGTTTGTTTGTTTAGATCACTGCATATTACTGTTTCTTAACTATGACAACTCTTTCTGGGAAAAAAATACATGATTAGAAGGTGAAAAATCTCTAGATCAAATGACCCTGAGACAATAGAGGCAACTTTGTTGCCACACTCCTGCCCTCGGACCTGTGGAGCGAGCGAGAACCCACCTCTGGACCTCATACTTAAGAAAGTTTTGTCCTCTCCATGGGGCCAAGAGTCCATAGCCTGAATGACTGCACTCCACTTCTAGGGAGCCTAGAGCCCTGAAATCCCCCATGCAAACGGCCCAGGCACATTTTCTCAACCTCTGTGAGGCTTGTCCCCAGTACATCCTCAGAAGGCCCCACTGCCACCAGTGTACATAGTCCTAGACTGGGAAGTGGCCTTGGGTAGCTGATGCCTGTGGATGATGTGGATGGCTCTCGCGTGTGCGGTAGCCTCACAATGAAAAACTAAACAAGGGCTGATAAGTGGGATGAGGTTGGGATTCCCCCCACTATGTGGGTTGCTCCCAAATGTGACCCCAATACTTCTAAATTCAGATTTGTCATGCAGGTCATTATAGAGGTAAACTGTCAATTTGGAGGAGCAGGAATATCTTATTTAGCAGTTTGTTAGGTTATTTATATTTTTCAAATATTTTGATATACCATCTGTGGGCTTCCAATTATATCCATGCTGGGGGCTCTGAAAATGTTTAAAGGTAAAACTACTTGCCCAATCCTTTCTTTATTTTACAAAGTCAGGAAAGGAGCCTTGAAACTTATATCCTTCAATGTTTTGTCCACTTCAAACTCAGATGGTGATGCCAAGAAACGTGTTTTAAAATATGGTCATTCTCTTTTATTTCATGTCTCCTCTTAGATGAATGCAAATGGAGTACATAGACAGAGAAGTGGGCAGTGATCTTCATAGGAAAGGCCATGGAGGGGTGGCAGTTCTTGCTGGGGCTGCTCAGTCTCTTTTTCTCCTTCCCAAGCTGCTTCATTAACACAGAGCTGGTTCCTGTCCTTATCCTAGATATCATTACTATGGGATTGGCATCAAAGAGAGCAGTGCATATTACCACTCCGTTTATTCTGGAAAGGGCCTGACAAGGTAAAGTTGCACCATATTCAGGAAAAATTATCTACATTATTTTCAAACTTGCATGGTATCTGTCAAATAAAATGGCTTTCAAATTTTCCTTATCAAAATGTTTCCTTTTAGTTATTTAAAATTAGTATCAACTTTATGTGGACATTTACAATTATGTAGTGTAGATTATTAGGTAAATTATATAATTTGTAATAATTAATGAGAAATTAATGCTGAACTACATATACCAGAAAGATGAGGAGGAGAACTGAAGGAAGTACAATTGCTTTTAAGTTAGTATTTATTCAAAAGACTTTCTTTATATTCAGGATGACATCAATAAAATAAAAACAGAAAGAAAATACGTTTTTTTCTAAGTGCTTGTTTTAAAGATCTATGTGTTTGACTATCATTTTATCAAGTTGAGAAGCTTGTTATAAATATTCATAATTACACATACCTGGAATATCACCTTACCATAGTACGGTGAAGCTGCTGACCTGCTTGAGTCTCTGTGATAGGAAAAAAACATAAATGAGTATAAAGGCCACATTACCCTAAGCTGTCATTAACTATCAGGAAGAGGTTAATAATAAGTAAGATGACAACCAATGAAATAAGTGATAATATGCAAATATTTTTTTAAAAAAATACCAAAACTGAATAATTAATTCTGCATCTGAGTTAGCTTTATGGTATGATTTACTGAGAATTACTCGTAGCTCTAAAAAAGAAATTATTTTTAAAAAATAAACTACCTTAAAAAAGTTTTAAGCACTTGAGCTATAAATTCACATATTACAAGGAACATAATGACAATTTACTAGTTACTATCCTTTGCAAAATGTAAATACAGGCTGGAACATGCTTTTTAATATCAAGTGCTCTTTGCTTGTCTCAACATTTACCTGACTTCCCTGTATATCTTTCATTTTACTTTCCCCTAAAATACTTTTTTTTAAGTTGAGAAAGGTGTTTGAGTTCCTTAGAAAAAAACAAATTTCTCCAGATTATTTCACTAATCATGTTATGAAATTATTGCTTTTTTGGTTCCATTGTATTTTCTTGAGTGATGTAACTGTAATTTCTTTTTGAACTAATGGAAAATATGTTGATTTTTAAAGGTTTTCTGGAAGCAAGCTGAAGAATGAGGTAAGAATTATTTCTATCTATATTTTACATCTGTTATAATATGTCTTACAAGTGTAGCAATATGTATCAATCATCCTGTTGGTAAATATAGAAGTAAATGTTTTTTTTATTAGGAGCCACTTGAATAACTGAGGACTTTGATACAGCTCAGTCAGATTCAAGGCAATAGATGAATCTTTACACGGACCTACCAACAATTCCCAATTAACTTAGGAAGGATAATTTTTCAGGACTCCTTAATATTAAATACATGAAGTCTAACTGAGGATATGAATACAATGGGCATTTGGAATCTGCCCATTCTGAAACTTTAATGATTATCAAGAAGGCCCAATGCTATGTTGTACTGTTTTTTCCCTACTTTGTGTACACACACACACATGCACACACATACACACACTCCCCTCTTGTATATAATCTCTCTCTCTCTCTGTTTCCTCTCCACCCCCTCCTTAAAGAACAGATCAGCAAACTTACTTTATCTAAATGAGTTAGACTACCATTAGGGACTGCATGGCTAATTAGGCACATGATAAGGCCTTCATTATCCTCAACTTAACTAATCATTAAAACAAGGGGCCACAGAACCAAGGGCACATGACGATGTGTTGTGCGGTAAATCTAGACCTAAGGTAAAGTGTAACTCCATTAGTTTGATGAAATGATGCGAGCATATTATCTTAAATAACAAAAGCCCCTAATCTTCTGAAATGACCGATTTGTTTCCAGTATTTTAAATACAGTTAATGGCTAATTATACTGTAAACTTCTCCAGATTGCTCTTTTTAATCAATGAAATAATAGCTTTTTATTAGATAAACAATTGTGAAACTGCAAAAATATTGATTTAGAAAAACACTTTGGTTCATTAAGGATTAGTGGATAGAGATTGTAAGTAATTTCTCTCGGGTGTTCTTTCTTGGTGAGGCTGGAGGAGCAAGTGAGTCGTCAGGTGACGAGTGCGGCACACTTTGGCTCATGGAAGAGAAAAGCATTTCCCAAGCCTCCTTTTTCCTCCTGAGAAGAATACACATAAATTCAGTTATAGATACAGCTAATAAGATCAAATAAAATCTAGGAAGGCTATATAACCTGTGTGTTTTCTACAGATAACTGAAGGAAGAATAATGCACTTTTGCAAAGATGTCTATAAAAATTAACATAATTAAGGGTTTCCTTAAAGCTTCAAGCTAAATGCTTTTTAAAAATGACAATAAACTATTTGCATAATAAAACTGAAATAAAAATTTTTTCTTGTATTTAAGGTGACCAGCCATCACTGTTTGCTTAGGACATGGAACATTCAGTGCAAACCTATGTATATCTCAGATTATTTGAACACTAATAAATGTGATATAGGGCCAATAGGCACTAATGCTGCTAGTTTACCACTAAGGAAAATGAGGCTGAGAAATATATTTGCTTTCTTAAAAAATTCAAAATAAAGTTTTGTTTTTAAACCTGTGGTCAATAGCTTAAATAACAGGCGTGATATTACAGGTTCTAGGACACAAAGTAGTGAATGGGCAGATTTAGTCCTGCTCTCACAGAACTTTATAGGGTAGCAGAAAAACATAGCTCGAACAAGTCATTATGAAACATTGTGAAGGGCAACATGGGGTAACTGAGCTAAGGGTATGAAAAACGTGTCACATAGGAAGTGATATTTAAGGAAAGAGCTAGAATAAATGGGAGTTTAGGGGAAGAAGAGGGAGAGGGGTCCAGACAGATGGGATAGGCATAAGCCAGGGTTTCTCAGTCTCAGTCACATGGCTATTTCGGTCCAGATAATTCTGTGTGTGGCATTGCTGTGTACGTTGTAGAATGCTTAGTAGCATTACACCATCTCTAACCTCCATCTTTGTGACAACCGAAAATACTTTTGATATTGCCAAATGTCAACCACTGGCATATGTGAAGGTAAAGAAAGAGTATCCAGCATGGTGTTCCACAATTCCAGAGGCTCAGGAGCCTAGGGTGGGATAATCACAAGTTCAAAGTCAGCCTCAGCAACTTAGTGAAGAAGCCCTAAGCAACTTAGTGAGACCATGTCTCAAAATTAAAAAAAAAAAAGAAAGAAAATAAAGAGAAAGAAAGAAACAAAGGAGTACCTTGTAATAAACAGATAAAAGAAATTCAGGATGACTGTAGTGTAGTAGAAGATGGAGAACTGTTACATACTAGGTAGGAGATGGATTAGGACAGTTTTACTAGGTTATGGTTTCTAGAATGGTAAGCGACTAAAGGAAAAAGATGTCCTTAGACTTGTATTATATAAAATCTAATTCTGGCTATGATATGGAAAATCAATTAGAAGAGTAGGAAAGGAAGCCAGCAGATCCATTAGAGGCTGTATGGATGCAATGGGTAAGAAAACATCTAAATTGGGATAATAGCTTAGGGATGGAGAAAAATGACTTTAGTTAATAAATGTAAAAACAGATTAAAAACAGAAATATAATGGATTCTATTTGGGACTTAATCATATTTGATGAGCTTGTGAAACATCCAGTATAAGTCTGAAGTGGGTACTTGGGGATGTACATATGGAAAAGAGGATTTAGAAATTTAGGTCGATAGTGATTAAAACCATAGTAATGGATAAGAAGATTGAAGGGAAATGAATGCCAAGTGGTTACTGGAAAAGTTGTGCAAAGTGAGAAAGATGAAGAGGTAGAAGGCCAGCAAAATGATCAAGGAGCATACAGGGAGGCTAGAGTGGAGGAGAAGGTAGTGTCACAGATGCTGGAGAAACCAGTGCTTCTAACAGAAGGGAATGCATGCTGCTATTAAACAGTGCCAAAAGGTCATTGAGATAAGGACTGGAAAGGACCTGTGGACTTAATTAAGTGGAGATAATTAATGACTTCAGAGGGAGCATTTTCCAGGGTGAGCTTCGATTTGATTGGCTTGTGAAATGAATGGGAAATGGCATTAACGTAGAAAATTTAGTCAAATTGTGGGCAATAGTTAAAAGAGGAGTTAGAATTTAGTTTGGAAGGATGATTAAAGTAATGACCTAAAGACAGCTAAAGAGATCCAGTAAAGAACAGACTGACAATATGAATGAGAGGAAAGTTGGGAACACAGGCCATTGAAGAGATGGTAGGAAAGAGCTGCAGGGTGAGGCAGTTGGTCCCAGAAAGAAGGCATGCTCTTGCAGTTACTGCGCTTGCTGGCATGCATGAGGACCTGGGTTCAAACCCCAGCACCACATACACAACAAAGTGTCGGAGCAACAAAAGCCACATGAAAAACTAGATAAAATTGATTCTCTCTTTTGCTCTCTCTCTCTCTCTCTCTCGCTCTCTCTCACTGAAAGAGGAAAAGGTGAATTCAAATGCAAACAAATTTACAGATTTTGTGGTAGGAAGTTGAAGTGACTTCTGTTTGGTGGTTTTAGATTTCTCTTAGCAGTAATAGGTTAGACCATCTGATCTGAGTTAAAGTCGTGGACAAAAGTAAGAATTTGAAGAGCCTTGTAGAAAAGTCCCAACTATTCTCAAGCAGAATTCCTGGAGGTATATAACCCAATGCCCTAAGGCACTCATTGTATGCAAGGACCCAGTCCTAATTCATGTAAGAATGTATCAGCTAGTGATCCTTGGAAGAACTGAGAAATCATTTGCAGTAGGACTTCATTTTCTCATCTTCTTTTAGGAGAGGTGGGAATAAACTTTGTGGAACAAAAGAAAGATAAGAAATTGTAAAATTTAATTGGCAGGAGCCAGAAGAAACATAAAAATATTTAGGAGCAGTCATAATAAGAGAAACATATTATCTGTTTGAAATAAAATATAGGTATAAAAAATTTAAATGAAATACCATATGCCTGACTAGGTGTGTTAGATATTATAAATATGCGAATTCTTTGTGAATTAGTTTAGACACTTAGTGTTCTAAAAACAATTGGTTTAATTAATTTTTGGAAATGATCAAAATGGTTATAAACCTGATCTAGAAGAACATATAGGAAGTAATAGTTAAGAGAAATGCAAGCAAGTAAAATCAAAAGAGGATTTGTCCAGCAGATAACAAAACCTGACACTATGCTACTGACTCAACTGTAGATAACATAAATCTACGGCAGAGATTAGGTACCTGAAAAAAGACACCAGTATATATAAAGATTTAGCATATGATTAATGAGACATTACAACCAAAAAAATGAAGGAAGTATTTTTCAATGAGTTGTTTTAAGCCCTTGCTGAAGGAAGGTAGAACACTAAAGAAATAAACCAATTTCCCAGGGCATATCATTGTGAAATAGATTATTTTGGAAAAAAAGATCATCCTTCACACATTGAATGAATTTCATATAAACTATTAAATATAAAATGGACACTTAGAAGAAATATATGTATTTATGTCAATTCAGAAGAGGGCAGTTCACTTTTTAAGCATGAAAATCTTATAAGACATTTCAAAGGAAAAAGAAAAGCACAAAAAATTGGGAACATCTTTATACCCAAGTAGCAAAGTATATAAACAGACAATTCCCTTAGTAATAAAAACCTAATAAATAGTGCTGGTCTTCATGGCACCCATTCTGGTTGGCTCGTGTCCATAACACATGGTCACTAAATGTTTTGAATACTATAAATAAATAATAGATGATAAAAATGTTAATCATTGGAATGCAAAGTACTGCCATAGGAGTGATTTTTTTCCCACAAATATTAGATCAGTAACAAAGTCTTAAGATACATTGTTGGTAACAGCGTGGAACAAAGAAACCTCATAAACAGCAGAAGGGCAGTGAGTTCCAAAGTGCTCACAGGTTGTGACTGCTTTCTCACAGAAACCTTGCCAGAGCTCCATCAGGCACATATGGGGGTGTCCATTGCAACATTATTAGGAAGCAGAATGCTGTAAAATAATTTAAATAAAAATATAACGGGAAGAAAATGTTTATATATACAATGGAACACTGTACTGTTTTCATATACAATGGAATTCTGTACTGCTTTGGAAATGAGTGAACTGCATTTATAAGAATTTAAAGTCATCTCATAAACAAAAGTTGAGTTAAAAATGTATGCTGAATATCGAAGGATGCATACCATATGACATCAGTTTTAAAGTGATAGTGTATATTAAGATCATTTTCATATAAAGTAAATTACCAAAGGTTTGAACAAAAAATATTGAAACCAATTCCAGAACATCAAGTGTCTCTTATGTAAAGGGAAGAGAAAACAGGAAAGGCTACAAAGGCTGGGATTTTTTATTTGTTTTTTGTTTCGTTTGTTTGTTTAAGAGAGAGGGAAGGAGAGAATTGATTTTATTTAGTTTTTTATGTGGCTTTCATTGCTCCAACACTTCATTGTGTACGTGGTGCTTGCTGGGGTTCGAACCTGCATCTTCATGCATCCCAGGAAAGAACCATAACCACTGAACCAGCACTCTAGCCCCTACAAAGGCTGTTTTAATATTGGAAATGTCTCGTGTCAATCAGGATGATAAGTATATGGATGTTAATTAATTTACATAGCTTTTTCAAAAAGTTTTAAATAGTTCTTAACATAAAAGCAAACAAAAGTCAACAATAACAAAAGCTAAATACCACCAAACTTTTTTTTTTTTTTGAGGAGTAAAAGGAGTAGGATTTATTTAGAAAGAAGAGCAGAGACTGCAAGGCAGAGGGGTACCTGGAAGCAGGACACCCCAAACTTTCTTTTTAATGGGAAGAAGATGGTAGGAACACTTCTTTTGTGGCAGATGAGTTTTGATTGAAATATTTTATTCATACATGCAGTGGTTTAAACTTTAGAAATGTTGTCCAGAATGTCTCAGAGTTTTTCAATTCCTAGGAATAAAAAAAATATAATTCTAATACTTCATCCTGATCAATGAGAGCTTTTCTTTCCCTGTAGATTTTTACAGTGTGGGTCATATTTTTAACTACTTAGGGTAATGAAGTTGTCATTAATTCTTAGAGAATAAGTCACTTGATTTCAGAGATTTCAACCAAGAAATTTTTCTGATAGCCCAAGTTTCCTTCTTAACATCAACCATTCATGGCCAGTTGAACAACTTTGTACCAAGATCAATATCAGATCCTCCCTCCTTGGGATATGCTTTTTCAAATATTTGCAGACTGTTATCACGTTCTCCTTTGTCATCACTCAGCAGACTCCTTTAATCTTCCCTCATAAATCAGACCCTCTTACCTTCTAATCATATTTGTCTCTTTCTATATAGGTCCCTTCTTGTATTCTCTCAGAAATAAGATTCTTAATAATTCACCCAAGAGTACCAAAGTCTTCAGTTGAGAAAGAAAAAAAACAAAAACAAGAAAAAAAACCAAAAAACAAATCCCTACCTCTGTGGCAAGCTATGAGCACCTCTATTAGTAAAATCATAACAGCCAACATATTAGTGGAATTAAAATGAGCCTATTTTACTTTTTGCAGATGATCGGGCCTTCTTTTCTTTTTGTGTTGCCCATTCTGTTTAGCATGTCACTATTTGATTTATGTGACCTATACAACCTTTGTACACAATTGTTAATATAGCAAAGATTTCATTCTTAAGGTTTTTGTTGGGCTATTTTGCCTTTTGCTGATGTTTCATACATATTGCTAGCTTAGATTACACAAAATGTTATTTAGTAGCATGATAACTTAAAAATATATATATTTCCTATTTACATTTAATATATATTTAATATTTATATTTAATGTATATTTTATGTATATTTAATATGTATATTTAAAATATATAATTTTAAAAAAATATGTATATATTTAATATATATATTTTATAAAATACATATATTTTCCTCCTCAATACCAGTTAATGTTGTTATTATTAACTTTGTTTTTGCAAGATCCCCTCTTGCAAAACTGTATTATTTGTGACACTCCCATTACACACAGACACCCACACATACGGAGTTTTCAGAATAACCATAAGATAAAAAGTCAAGACTTGCTGCATAGCTTAAAAGAAAGAAGCCCTGTGCACTCACCCCCAATCCTTTTCTCTTCCCTATTTCATAAAGGATACCACTCTCCAGAATTGAGCATTGCTCTTTCCTTTGTTTTTCTCTAAAATTTATCACTTATAAGTGGACACATTAATAATATATTGTTTTTTGCCCAGTTTTAGCTGCATAAAAATAGATTCATTTTTATGACTTTTTTCATTTAATATTGGGATTTGTGATTTTTCAATGCTAAGATATGAAGTGTTGATTCCTTTATTTGCACTGCTGTATACTATTCCATTATGAAAACCTTGCAGTGCAGTGCATTTATTCATTCCATTATTGGAAGGATTTTTTTTTTAAGAGAGAGGGACAGTGAGAGAGAGAAAGAGAGAAACAACTTTATTTAGTTTTTCACCTCACCTGAGTTGCTCCAACACTTAGTTGTGTACATGGTGCTGGGGTTTGAACCTGGGTCCTTGTGCTTGCCAGGCAAGTGCTGAAACCGTTGAGCCACCGCTCCAGCCCCATTGGATGGGATTTTTTAACTAGAAAAGTGTTGAGTACTCTCCAGGTGCACATGGTCAGGAGTGGAATTCCAGATCCTTGATTGTTTGTTGTTATTATATAGAAATGCAAATAATTTTTATATGCTTACTGAGTTCTTCTACGTTGCCAAATTTATTTATTAGCTCTAGCAAGTTTGTGTGTAAAAATCTTTAGGATTTTACATATTTAAGATCATATCATGGGTGGACAGAGGTAATTTTACTTTTCCTTTCTAATTTGGATGTCTTGTTTTTTCAGTCCTTTTTTTCTCCTTATTGCTTTGGTTAGAACTTCCGTTATGATGTACTCTAAGTAACAGACATCTTTGCTGTTTTCCTGATTTTAGATGAAAGGCTCTCAGTCTTTTTTCTGTTAAGTGTGATGTTTACAGTGGACCATTTGGAGATGTCTTTTGTCATATTGGGTAGCTTCCTTCTATTCCTAGGTTTTTCTTGTGTATTTGTATGTTTAGAGTGTTGGTTGTTGTTAAATACTGAAGTGATAATGTGTTTTATTTTTTCCTTCATTCTGTTAGTGTGGTGTATTACATTGATAAATTCCCATATCCAAATCATCCTGTATTCCAGGAGTAAGTCCTACTTGATCATGGTGTATATAATCTTTTTACTATGCTGCAGAGTTTGGTTTGTTAGTAGCTTGTTGATTATTTTTACATGAAAGTTCATAATGGATAGTGGTCAATGGTTTACTTTTCTTGTAGCGTATTTGTCTAGCTTTTGTATCGGAGCAACACTGGATTCATAGAGTGAATTACAAAGTGCTCTCTCCTCTTCAACTTTTTGGAAAAATATCAGAGCTATTCATCTTTGTTCTTTAAGTGCTTGATAGAATTTACCAGCAAAACCATCAGATCCAGGAATTTTCTTTATGTTTTTCATCCCTGAGTTACTCTCCTTACTAATTATCATGTATTCAGGTTTTCTATTTCATAATTCAGTCTTGGTAGTTTTTGTGTTTCTAAGAATTTGTCCATTTCTCTGGGTTATCCAATTCTTTGGAATTCAAGTTGTTCATGGTGCTCTCTCACAATTCTTTTAATTTAATCAGTAGTAATATATCCATTCTTATTTATGATTTTAGTAATTTTTTAGTTGTCAAGTTTGTTTATTTTGTGTTTACCACAGATTAAACTCAGAGCCTCACACTGATTTTTTTAAAAAGAACTAATTGTTGGTTTCATTGATTTTCTTTATAGTTTTTCTATTCTCTAGTTCCTTTATCTCTCCTAGTCTCTTTATTATTTTCTTTCTTTTGTTCATTTTAGGTTTAGCTTGTTCTCTTTTTCTTTTCTAATTTCTTAAGCCATAAAGTTAATTTGTTGGTTTGAGATCTTTCTTATTTTGTAGTGTGAACATTTGTGGCTATAAATTTTCTTCTTAGCACTATTTCATTACATCCCATAAGTTTTGGCATGTTGAGCTTATGTTTTCATTTGTTTCTAAGAATTCTTTAATTTCACTTATGATTTCTTCCTTCATCTATTTGAAGCGTATGAATGTGTTCTTTAATTTTCACAACTTTGTAAATTTTCAGTATTTTTTGTTATTAATTTTTTAAGAGAGAGGGACAGTGAGAGAGAGAAAGAGAAAATCAGTTTTATTTATTTTTCTCATGTGACTTTCGTTGCTCTGACTCCTCATTGTGTGCATGGTGCTGGGGTTCAAACTCTCTTCCTGGCCCATGTCAGGCAAGTGCTGTAACTGCTGAGCCACCGCTCCAGCTCCTTGTTATTGATTTTTAACATCATTCTCTGATGGTTTCAGAAAATACTTTGTATAATATTGATCTTTTGAAATCCACTGAGACTTAATTTGTGGCCTAACATATTTTATCTTGGAAAATATTCCTTATACTTGAAAAGGATGTGTATTCTGTTGTTGATGAGGACTTTGTATATATTTATTCAGTCTAATTAGTTACAAATCTTCTACTTTATTGTTCTATCCATTGTTGAAATTGGAGCACTGAAGTCTCCAACAATTACTGTACATATGTCCATTCTTAAATTCTGTCAATTTTTGCTTCATACATTTTGAGTATCTGTTAGGTTCATACATATTCATTATATTTCTGACTGTTGAACTTTTGTTTCTATATAATGTCCTTTTTATTTTACCATTGAGTAGATGCTTGCTGTGCATTTTTTTGACATAATTTTTTGTGTAATTTTAAGTTCTTTCTTTATTTCTAACTTGGAGAAAGAAAAATTTAGTTAGATTTAAAACAAATGTGTTTTTCTGCATCGAGATGATTATGTAATATTTAGTATTTTCCTTTTCTCTGATAAATTGGTGAATTGATTATGATCATTTTTGTACACTATTGGATTTGGTTTGCTAATTTTGTGTTGGATATTATTGCAAACAACAGTGATAAATGAGATTGATTGGCAGTTATTCTTTCATTTTCTATCCCCATCTAGTTTTTGCATATGTGTTTCAAGCAAACTGGGAAATGATTTTTCTTTTTTTTGTTATCTCAAAAAATTGTTTTAGACTTGAGACTGTTTACTGAATGTTTGATAAACCTGTTAAATCTTTCAGGCCTCTTTTTTTTTTTCCCTTTCCTTTGGGAAAAAATTTTAATTACTAATTATGTTTCTTTACTGAATTTCAGACTATTATTCCTAACAAATTTAACACAGCATTGTGTATTTTGGGTTTTTGTGTTTTTTTAATTTAGTTTAATTTTCTGTTTTTTCTTTTTTCCCCATCTCACCAATTACATATTGGGATGAATAAACATGATTTTTCAACCAAAAGAAAATGTATAAGAAAAAGTGTAAACTTTCATAAAATTAGAATTTAGGTGCATTTTTGTCACGTTTATACATTAAATATTAGGTTTATATTTTGTCCTACCTTTTCTTAAAAATTTGATTCTGCGCTTTCATTTTATATTGTTTTCCCTATTGAATAACAGTATGCATTATTTGACAGTGCAATGATATACAGAGCTCACATATGGCAAACTAAAAGCATGGGAGTCTTTGAAATATATCTTGAATTATTAAGACAAATTAGGGTAGGTTGTTTGTTATAGCAGTATATATATTAATTTAAACTATTTAATCTTTATTAATTAAAATTATTTAATCAGAATAGTTCTTCATCATACTTGGTAATAGAAGTTAAGGTTAAAAACTGTAACCTAACTATAAACAAATGGATGTGTGTATGTATACACACATATACATACATATATGCATATACACACATGCATATATGTGTGTATATATATAGTATGGAGGGCACGGGGGAATGAACTCAGGGGTGCTTAACTTCTCAGCCACATCCCCAGTCCTTTTCATTTTTTATTTTGAGACAAGGTCTCCCTAACTTGCTTCGGGTCTTCTTAGTTTGCTGAAGCTGGCTTTGAAATTGTGATCTTCCTGTTTCAGTCTCCCAAGCTCTTCCCATGCCTGGCTCTACAATATTAAAAAAAAAAAAAGCTTATTTTTTGAAGTTAATATCAAATCAGTCAATATGAAATCAGAGCTTTTAAGTCTGGTATTTATAGACTCAAAATTCCTCCCAGCTCTTCTATTCCACCAGATAAGTCTACAAAGGCCTAGAAAGACTAGGAATGAGAGGACAGGGTGGGAACCCAGCCTATGTCAGTAATAAGTCCTTTGCTAGTGAACATGTTTAATATGAAAGAAATAAGCACAAAATGTCCAGAATATAGTGGACAAACTGGGAAAGAACAAAAGTTTATCCTTGTCAAGAGTACTTTACTTTACAATATGCACAATTTTCTTCTGTGCCCAAACTTTTTTTTTTAAAGAGAAGGACAATGAGAGACAGACAGAGAGACAGAGAGAATCAATTTTTATTGAGTTTTTCACATGGCTTTTGTTGCTCTGACACTTAGCTATGTGTGTGGGTGCTGGGGCTTGAACCTGTGTACTTGAGCATGCCAGGCAAGCACCGTAACCGCCGAGCCACTGCTCCAGCCCCCGGGCAAATTTTTTATAATAATACAGTTTGCTAAAGTTTTATTTGTGTGGCAGAAACAATCAGTGATGGCCCCAGATGGGTCATGAACATGCATTCATTTTTTGCATAGGTTTCTTGTGGGTACATCAGCACTGCAGCATTTTATATTATTTATTTGTAATTTTTTCTGATTTTCTAAAAACTTCTAAAGTTGCACTTTCCCTAAAATATATGAAAGAACAGCAAATATCTGCACTTAGAATGGAGGGACATTAATGTGGGGAAGTCCAGGTTATTAGTTAAAAAATAATAAGACTTAGGTGCCAATCAGAATTCTATCAGTAATTACTTAATTACCTCTGAAACTTGAGTTAATTTACTTATCATCCCATTTACTTAAATTCCTGATCCTTTTGTAGTCAAAATAATTTTAATGGCTACAATAGTTTCAAAGGTAGACCTATGAAAATTTGTGTTAATAACAAATGTGAGCTTAAATTAAATCCTAAAAGTTGTGAAATTGACAAATATTCAAAACTAAAGTCTAAAGTAGTATGGAAATGGAAAACATTCTATGAAGTTATTGAAGAGTCAGCAGCAAGTTGGCTGACATGTCTAGTTTATTCAGTTGCACAGTCTAAACCGTTTACCTGTTTATCATGCTTTTCAAGATGATGAAGAATAAAATCTATGGCCTTCTAGTTTTATTAGAATTGTATTTTGAATCCATACCATTGATGGTGATTTATTTCTTTTTATTTTTCTGAATTATAGGGCGGTTTCACTCGTAAATATTCACTTAGCTCAAAAACGGGAACTCTTCTTCCAGAATTCCCCAGCGCTCAACACCTTGTGTACCAAGGATGCATTTCTAAGGACAAGGTATCAATTGAAGATACTTCTGTATTGATTTTCTGATATGTTGGTTCCATATCTCAATTTGCTAGTAATCTTATGATACTTGCAGGAAACAGTCAGAAATCTGCATAATCAAACAGAAGTGACTGATTTATAGGACAGACAAATGTTTACTAGCATTGATTAAACACGTTCCAATTAATTATTTACCATTTCTATGATAGAATGTAATCAGAAGTGGTAAAGTAAACCTTAAAAGGCTGAACATTATTTTTTATTTAAAACTCTACATGAGAAAGAAAATGCTGGAATGTACCTACAACATGCAGTTTTTTCAATTATATGACTTATGTTTTCAATTTACTCCATTTTACTTCAGTAATAGTCATTAAGCATTTCTATAGGATGGAATCAGTCCTAGCACTATGTGGGAGATACCTAGAATATGCAAGGACTATACAAGATGACACAAAGACTCCTTTAAATTCTAAAATTCTGTGCTCTCCTACATGTGCAATTCTTTTAAAAGCTAAAGAAGAATCATCTTCGTTGGATTCAGTTTATAGTTAATCCACAATATGACTTTTCGATGCCTGTGTAACAATGTCAAAAGCTAAATCCTCTTCCATTTCTGTAATTCTATAGCTAATTATTGGGGTCCTATGATTATTTAAGAGCAGGAAACATTATTGAATCAGTGCATAATGATGTCTACATGTTTCTTTCAGCTAAAGATAGTTTTTACGAGTTTTTGAAGAAAGCACCTTTAAAAGTATATTGAATCAATTTGTATTTTTGAAGTGCAAACATAAAGGGATACTATTAATTAATGTCCAGGTACATTACTATAGCAATGGGATACAGCAAATAAAAAAATCACATTGATTTTTTAAAAAAACTATTAATAAGTAAAGATGCAAACTAGCTGGTAGAGTTCATACTGGTGACACACATACTCTGCCAACTGAGAATAGGCAAATATTGGTGATTCTCAGATGCTGAATCCATGAGTCTCCTAAAGTATGAACATTTCCTTCTGTGCTGTACTCCCATCGAATTTCTCAAAATTATCACAATTTTTAAACTTATAAATATAGTGCGTGATATTATGACTTCACACTTGAGAAATGGACAGCAAATGTTTATGTGTGGCAGTTTATGGGGAAAACCAGGGAAACCTGTGGGACCTCAGTTCATTGAGGGAGTATTGTTAGATCCTTCGTGGAGAGGATTGCTTACATAGAAGCATATCATGAACATGCTTATCATGTAAATATATTTGGTGAGAGAAAGAGGAGGAGAGAGGGTAGTAACAAATAAAAATAAGCAAAGATTATGCTCCAGTATTTTATTTCATTTTCTCTCTCAGACTCCAAGGAATTTCTTACTTCTCAACTTGAGAGACTGGAAAAACACCATCATCCTGGTGCTTTACGATCGATCCCTGGCTTCTAAGTTCATTCCCAGTGGAATCCCTCATGAGCACCAGGGACTGACATTCCCCTTTTGTCCCTGGAGGACAGCTGAGCCTTTTCACCTTCTAGCCAGTAGCCAAATCCCCCGGTAGTTTGTCAGCTTTTAGAGGGTGTAACTGAAGCTTAGCTCGGGAAACCCCAGTTTCATGAAGTCAGCTGAATGGTGATTTCTCAGTGAAAAGCTGACCCCCGTGAGATGAAGTACTAGTAGTAAGATGAACACTTTTTGATGATTTGTGTACAAAGATATACATTTCGACACAATAATTAGAAATATATGTGAAGACTAAGAGTTACTTTTAGTTACTAGATTTTAGGGCTCAAAGGATAAATTTTTCACCATGGTTATGACTTCCCTTCATATTTCTCCTCATTTAAAAAGTATGTCCTGGTGATACCTTTAAAAATAAAATAGCATTGCCTAAAGTACACAGTAAGTCTCATTTGTACCGATCATAAAATGTCCTCCTAGAGGTAGCATGCAATTAGTATCTCCTTGGAAATAGATTGGTAATTTGCATGTCATCTTTATGACCTAGACCGTTGTGAACTAGACCACACAGATGTGTGCTCTTGGTGGGAAGCAGGAATAAGGGACAGAATGAAAAGTGTTGAGAGAGGACAACCCCATCACATGCACTACTCTGGTGCTATTGATATCCAAATAGCTAATATCCATCAATTTCTTAACACGTACTACAGATTATTCCAACCAGTTTATACATGTTAATTCATTAAGACCTCTTAACAACTCTATTATGTTGTTACTGATATATCACATCAGCTTCACAGATGAGAAAATTAAAGCACATAAATGATAAGTAGCTTGCCTAATGTCATATAACTAGTAAGGGCAGATTAGAACTAGAATTCAAGGGTGGGATCTAGGGGGTAAATCTAATTTAAGAATATGCACATATCACATTGTTTTGTTGGATACACTTTTGATTGTACAATAACTAAATTTCTTAATAAAATAAGAACTAGAATTCAAATTCAGGTAATGCAGAAATAAAGATCTCATTTTTAACATTTTAGTAATGCTCCTTTTCACATAAACTATACACCCTATAGGCAGGGACACTTCTAAGCATAAAAACATCAAGTTTTAGCTTGAATATTAAGTTGTTTGAATTTATCTGGTTCCAATCCAGTGCTTATTTTAGAACACATTTAAAACTTTTATATTTATTTAAATATTATTAGTAATGTTATTAATGAACAGTGCTGGGGTTGTACTTAGGACCTCAACTTTTGCTAGGCAAGTGATCTTCCAATGAGATACGTCCCCAGTCAAGCTGCTTAAATTTTTTAAACTATACAATCCAAATATCCATGGTAACTTGGAAATGGAGATTGTTCATAACAGGTTCTTCATAACATACACACTCTTCAAAACATCTTCTTTCTGAATAATGCACCATTTGATGTTATTACTATTTCTAGATAATATTTAGTAAACTCTCAATGTGTGCAGTCACAGTTCTATGTATATAGCTCATCTTACTTTATTTGACTTTCTTAACACCATATGAGTAATATGTTATTACTCCTTATTTAAAGATAAAAGGCTTGGGGCTGAGAGGTAAAGCAACTTGTACAATTACATCTGGTCATTTGTACGGTGGAGCTGGACACTCAAGTTGAGCTGACTCCGGAAAGCAAAACTTGAAACCACTGTACCTGTATCACACTGCTTCAACCATCCATTTACTAAAACTGTGTGAGGAGTTCAAATATTCTTTTATCTAATATTTATTTTCCAAATGAAAAGTAGTTTTCTTATTAGGCAGAATATTTGGATGCTGTTTTGGACCACAGCTTCCTGCACAACTACATTTGTTTTCATTATTCTTAACATACCATACTGTAGTCATCAATTTACTTGCCTTTCTCCTTTCACAAGGTAATAAAGTCCTTGAAATAAAAATTTTTGCTTTTATTTTTGATTCTTAGCCTTGAACAGAAAGCCAGGTGCACAATAGGAGCTTAAAAGTGTATGTAGAATGAATGAACAAATGAAGGCACTATTAAAGGATGCTTTGATTAAGTTTTTTCTTCCTTGAAATAGGTTGATACTCTCATAATGATGTACAAAACTCACTGCCAGTGTATCCTGGACAATGCAATTAATGGAAACTTTGAGGAGGTAGGGATGACAAAGAACGGTTTCTTGACTACTTATACATACATTCATGCCCTGTTCTTGATGAGTTCATACTGGAGGAAAATCTTAACAGATGTTCTCTGCTTTGTGACTAGATCCAGCACTTCTTATTACACTTTTGGCAAGGAATGCCTGATCATCTCCTTCCCCTGCTTGAAAATCCTGTTATCATTGACATTTTCTGTGTTTGCGACTCAATTCTTTATAAGGTAAGATCTTGGGGTGCCTTAAATGTGAACCATTTATTTCGTTAAATAGCATTTTATCTAAATTCCTGTAATATATTTGCAATAAATTTGTTATTTATGGCTGGAAATATACTATCAAGCAACAACTTAATCGTGTATGCTTAATAGTGTATATTTTAATAGAAATTTACATCAAACAGAACAAACTCATTTTGTTTGAATGATTTTAAAAGTGACTTACTTGATAAAATATGAAAACTTAATTTTTATTAACTTGCTAAGGTATTTTCAGAATGAAGTAACATAGTGATTATTTCACAATGTCAGGGTTTTGGGGAAAAACAGAATTATCTTCTATTGTTTTACCATCTCATACACATTCACATGTAACTAAATCACACATTCACTTTAGACATAAATTATGACTTTCAGAAAGGAGTAACCATGTTACTTTCCAGGAAGCTAAGAAGAAAAATAATGGATAAATAATGTGTTTTCCATAGGAATACTCTGTAAAAATTCATGTTAATTCTCTTTTGCTTGTGATTAAGGTTCTTACAGATGTGCTCATTCCTGCAACAATGCAAGAAATGCCTGAAAGGTACGTTCAGTGAATGAAACATGAGTTTCTTAGTATAGGGATTTACCTTATACCTTACATTAAAGGAAAACATTAAACAGTAATTCATTTATTTATCAAGGAGAATGTTTTTTCTACTTCTGTCCTTTTGTATGGGCTGAAGAAAATGTGCCTTAATCCTTGTATTTAAACTTCAAAGAACAAAATGAGTAGAATCCCTGAAGTTCCCTTGAGAGCC
Source organism: Aplodontia rufa (assembly GCA_004027875.1). NCBI lineage: Eukaryota > Metazoa > Chordata > Mammalia > Rodentia > Aplodontiidae > Aplodontia > Aplodontia rufa. Next base: position 65,777 of record PVKS010006236.1, read on the forward strand.
ACCAAAGTGGTTCTTAAGTGAGGTTAACATTTAAGGTACTGAGAAAGTCCTTCAATGGAAATTAGCTGGAGGAAGATAAATGGAGATAATTGATGGAAATAGCCACAATGGTAAAAATTATAAGGAAAGTAATTTTGTTTTTATTATTAATTTCAATCTGAATTGTAAAATCAGGAAGTGGCATAATAAAATGACTGCCTTCTTTTAGCAAATAGTTTATTGAAATGATACCTGAAGATTTTTCACCAAGCCTTTTCCAATGTGTGAAAAAGAAGAACTTAGTACAAAAAAGCTCCCTCCCCCCTGCTTTTTTCTTGAAAGCAAAGTCCAATGAAATAAGGAAAATTATTTTAGCATTGGGGGAATACAAATTCATTTAGGGTTGGACATATCTGGTGCTCAATAAATACATGTCGATTTATAAAATAAATTTTGATTTATCTTTTCCTCTAGATTGTTGGATTTATTTATATAATAATTGGAATTTATCTAATTAATCGTCTCTTAATTATCTGTTGTAGTCTTTAAACATCTAATCTCCATTCTATTTTATGTATTCATTTATTTATTTATTTGTGGTACTGGGGATTGAACCCTAATCTGTGCTCCCCATCAGATACTCCTAACATTTCTGTGTCACAGCAAAATGGTTGGTCACATGATTATTTAACATAGTAATAATGGCTGACATATTAAACTCAGCATAGGCTTTGAGACTACATAAATCATTTCACTTAATTCTTACAAGTCTGAGCTGTTCCTTGCAGAGAATGAAAAACATAATAAGCACAGTTAAAGTCTCCCAAACTCATATTCTTAAGGTCCAAGAGTATTATCTCACAAATATTTTTCTAGAAACATTTGGAAATATGCCCATTTTTAAAAATGGAATCATGGTATGAATGCTGTAGTGGTACACTTTAAGAACATTTCCATTTTGATAGATGGAGATCATCATTATGTTTTTGAGTGGTAGCATAAATTTCCAGCATCAGAGAATACCATACTTTAACCAATTCCTTATGATTGAATAATTGATTTTTTTCTTTAAACAGAATGTGTCATCGTGCTCTAAAGTAGCTATTATGATACAAAAATTCTCAAATGAAGAAACTGGGATCAGAAATAAGTTAATTTATCTTCCTAGAGTGAAAATCAGAGCCTAGATTTTGACTTCAAGCTCTATCTACTCTTTTTCCTTCATCATGTCACTGCTTCCAAAAATATGTAGCACCCAAATATATTTAGATTTGTTTTGTTGAGATAAGATATGAAGCTTTTAGATTTGTTATTAAATGCTTATATCTCATAATAACTATGCAGTCAACATTTCCAGTGTTCTAGGTTGTGCCTAAAGTTAGTATGCTTTTGATAATTCATTATTAAAATTATATTTGAATTATAGGAATATGATACTACAACTAATACTAAATAAACAAATGTTGTTATGATACCAATGTGATGTGTCTCAAGAAACCAAGATATATAAAGCATCAAGCCTACACTTACATTTTCCTAGAAATATATTTTATAGAAAGTGATTGAATTATGTTAATATTAATAATAATAAAGCATTAACTATTGAGTACTTCCTGCATTCCAGAGTTTGTCCTGGACATTTTTCATGAATTATTTCGTATAATCCTTACTAGAATCCTGTGATCAGATACTACTCTTACTCCCATTTAACAGTTGATGAAATTGAAAATATTTTGATCAAAATATTAAATGTCAGACACAGGCTGAAGCAGTTTCACTTCAAATTCATGCTTTTGGAAGCATAGATAATAGTTCCTCTCCAGTAAAATACACTTATTCAATGTTTTTTTAAATGTAGCTTTAACACATAGTTTTCTTCATAGCTTATTAGCAGACATAAGAAATTTTGCTAAAAATTGGGAACAGTGGGTTGTTTCATCCTTGGAAAACTTGCCAGAAGCCCTAACTGACAAGAAAATACCCATTGTGCGAAGATTCGTATCTTCTCTGAAGCGACAAACGTCTTTCTTACACCTTGCTCAGGTAAGTGAGTAAGCTGAGACACCAAATCAAAAATGAATCTTCTGACAAGGGGAAGACTGAGGAACTTCCACAAACTGAGAAAACTAGATAGATGACAACAAAATACATTGTGTTCCTAGAGGGAATACCAGAGCTGAAAAAGGATGTCAATGGGATAACTGGTGAAATTTGAATTAGTGCTACAGTTAATACCATTGTGCAGGTGATTTCCTGATATTGATAATATACACTGCTTCTATCAGAAAAAAAGAAGCTGAATGGAGGGTATATGAAAAGTTTTTGACCTATATTTGCAACTTCTCTGTGATTTAGAATTATTATAAATACAAAAGTAAAAAGAAAACAATGCAATCAAAGTGTAAAACATGTATTTATAATGTGAAACCAATTGATACAAATTGTGAGGAATGAGTTCACAAGATATTTGATGTTGTGAAATGCATACAACCAATGCATTTTAAGCTGCTACTAATTATGACTCCCTTAAATGAAGAACACACATAATTCTTAAATTAGAAATCCTACATATTATTAAGTAATTTTCATTTCCCCAAATAATTATTTACTTTATAAAGTTGTTTAATCCTTAAATTTTAAAAGGCTAGTTGGGTTCAGTTTCAGATAATAAATGTAATGTTGTAATACCCTTATTGTGTGACCATGGACAAAAAAGATCAATTTTCATTTTTGAATCAAAAAATATATTTTCAAACCTTTAGCAGAGACAATAATGAGTCACAACTATTGCTTTTACTTTCAAAATGAGAGAAAATTTTGATTCTTCTCCTTCAAGAAATTATTTTTCTTGAAGATAAAACTTTCCTTTAAGAATACTATAACTGATATGCTTTAGTGTCTTTTTTTGCTTTCCCTGCAGATTGCAAGACCAGCTCTCTTTGACCAGCATGTTGTGAATTCTATGGTATCCGATATTGAAAAAGTTGACTTGAATAGTATTGGATCTCAGGCCCTTCTTACCATTTCTGGCAGCACAGATACTGAATCTGACATCTATAGTGAACGTACGTTCGTTTTATTTACAAGAACAAGGGTTCCCAACATTGACCATATTGACATTGTGTGGGCATGTTCCGTGCATTGAAGGGCTTTTCGCAGCATCCCTAGCCTCAGTTTACTAGCTACAGTAGCAGCATCCCATTGTGATAACCAAAAACTTCATATGTTGCCAAGTGCCCCTTGGGTACAAAGTCAAATCTGTTCAGGAAACTCTGTTTAAAGAAAAAAAATTTTTTTAATTTTTAAAGGGGACCCTTTGTTTAAAAACAGTTGTACTTTTTCGCTGGAAAATATTGAGGAAAATGAAAGTAGTTTATAATCTCAGTGACTAGAAATAACAGAAATATACATAACCTAGAAATTAAAAAGGTGGTTTGGGGGTTTTATGAGTTTTCTTCCAGTTTTACATTACATACATATATATTTGCATGACATATCAAAATGATATTTCAATATAATACTATTCAAAGTAGAAACTCAACTCAGATTTGGACTATCCAACAGAGTCTACCAAGTCAATATGTTTAACTGTACAACTAAGCTTGGTTTCCAAGGAATAACAATCCACTATTTTCCCTCACTTTCTCTCTGAAAAGATGAAACTCATAGCCTCCTATAGAATATAACCCAAACAATGGACTTTTCTGGACTCCAACTTCAGCCTACTTTTTGTTTCTTACCATAAAATATTACTACCTTTTGAAATTCATTAAGCCTCAAACTCTTTAAGAAAACGAGAACCCTAAACTGCCTCTTTAAATTTTATGATAGAAAAGTATTCAAGAAATTGTCTCAATTCTGCAGAGCACAATTTAATTTGCTGAGGATAAAGGATCTTTCGGAAAGAAGGAAGTTAATAAACTTAGCTTGGCTTCTTTCACTGGTTTTCATTTAAACTGCTCCATATAATCAAAGCACTGTATTAAAAATGAATATTCAACTCTATTAATTTTTCTTTTCTAATATATGCATGTATATGTGAATGTATATAAAATGCATAAGCATATTTCAATATATGTTAAGGTAGATATATTTATGATTAAAATTGAAGAGTGTGATCTAAGCATTTTTTTGTTAGTGTTCTCAGGATATTAAATGAGTTCCTTTTCACACATTTCACTTAATGTCTTTCCCTTTTATGCCATAAAATTATCAATGTTTGTAGTTCTAGGTTTTCTCTTAGGTTCAAAGTAGATGCAATATTCTGTTCTTCTCTTTTCTGTTTTTGACATGCAGATGACTCTATCATTGTGTTCCAAGAACTGAAGGATCTCCTTAAGAAGAATGCCACTGTGGAGGCTTTTATTGAATGGTTGGATACGGTGGTAGAACAGAGAGTTATTAAGGTACTTTTCAGTGAAAGATTTAGGAAGCCTTTTTTTTTTTTTTTTGCTAAAAATAAATGCTGAACTGACTATGATTTCTTGACTGAAAAAGAAAGAGTGGCAAACTGTATATAAAAATGTTTGGGAAGATTTTGGAGCTCTACAAATAAGACGGCCCAAATATCTAAATTAGATTTGAGAGCATTGGGCCTGGATTCAATTCTGTTTCCCCTTTCTAAACCAAGAGCAGTATACCTTCCCTGTCAGCCAAGAAAGTTATACTTTAGTATCTTTATTAGTTAAAGATAAACTTAGAAACTGGGAATATTTGATGCTTTTCTAAAAAGAAAGTTTTCATAAATGCTGACAAAAAATATTATTTTACCCTACTACAATACTAAATTGTAAAAGCTCAGTATTTTGTGTTTTCTATTTGGTTTCTTCAACTCTTTCAGTTAACCTTCAAGTCATCCATCATGAAACAAGGCAATAAGAACAAATACATCCATCACTAGTTGGGGTGAGCCATTCATATCATGAAAACTAGTTATAGTCCAGAGACTTTTTTCTTGAAGAAGGAAAACAAATTTTCATTCAAGACCCAAGAAGTCTGTTAATCATTCACAGAAATATATAACCCTCCTTTATACTTTATGTTATGTTCTTTTAAAAACTATCAAAAAAGACAAAACATTTTTGTAAAGTTTATCATTTTGTTGTCTAATTCTGTTGGGAAACAGTGTCATACGTAGTGGATACTTATTACCCTTAAAATGCCAACAAAGACAGGATAAAATTAAAATCCCCAGATACGTCATTTTATTCAGTGAAACAGAGGACATGTCATGCCATCTGTCCATTCAGGCAGTTTATTTACCTCGATCTAACATAGGACGCATGTAGGAATGAAATGGCATACATTATAGTTTCATTTTGTTCCTTTACTTTTAGACCAGCAAACAAAATGGAAGATCATTAAAGAAGAGGGCTCAAGACTTTCTGCTAAAGTGGAGCTTTTTTGGTGCTCGAGTCATGCATAATCTCACCTTGAACAATGCTTCAAGTTTTGGTATCCTACACACTTTATAAAAGCCTTACCTGAGTTATACCATTCACTCCCAGCCACATGTCACTTTTCCTATCCATTTTTAAATATATTACCTTGTCACTTCTCAAACAATGTCTGAATATCTAGCCAGTGGAAAGTGGTAGCTACAATCTTGGATTTTAGTGTCAGAGTTCATGTGGGCTTAAATCCTAACACTTTCTCCCTAGTTGCGGCTTTACCTAAGCCAGTCTTCTCACTGAAGAAGGTGAAGAATACTCATTTCATAAGAATTGTGTGGGTGCTTTAGTGAGATAATGTGTATAAAAATACATTGCTAACACTCAGTAGATGCTTAACGAACAGCGGCTATTATCATTACATTGCATTGGTACTTGGAAAATTTTCTTTGTTAAACAAACAATAGATAACACTATTTTCAAGGTACTACTCATTGCAATATGGCCTTTTTTCCCCCTTGGATCTGTTTTCCTGGCAAATGCATAGTTGTTCCCCAAGAATAGAAGAGCGGCTTCGAAGACACTCTCATAAATTTCTGAACTCGCTTTCCTGATCTCTATGACTTGTAAAACAAAGTGGATCAAACTAGCTTTTTCAAAAATTGGCTACCCTCTCTGTCCTAAAATTTCTGAGATTCCCATTGTATAGTTATAATGCTAAAGTTATGGGTAGTAACTCTGCATTTAGTAGTTGCTGATTTCAAGAAATCTTCACACTATAAAGTAGATTGAAGTTAATTCAGCTTTTTATTTAATGTTCAATGCAATTAAATCACATCAACGAACTTATACTGAGGGATGAATGAAATGCACTGTGTCTATTACTTGAAATGAACTTGCTCATATTTTAAATTTCTTAAAATAGACAGCATTGAAACCTGACTTTATTAAAAGAGATTTGTTGGGAAATCTATTGAATAGTTAAAAGAATTTTAAAGTTTTCCAGTACAGTTTTCAACAAAAATTATTCTTTTGCTGCTTCCTTTCCAAACCAAAGAATATTTGTTTCAGCTTGAAAGACATCTTACTTGAGACTTTATTCAGACCATGCTGGCCATTGTCTGATTATTTAGTACAAAGTAAACAGAAATAGAGCAGAGTAGAGCTCATTCTCCCCAGGTTAAACCTTATCACAGTCCTGTGTGTGCCCTCTTAAAGCATAAAGCATGTCTCACTTTCATCCGTATTTTCCTTTGATGTAATTAGTGGCCAAAGAGCTGGCAGGACAGTACACACAGTGAATTGGGCAGGCGGTACACAGAAAGATTAGAGACCCAAGTTAAGCATGTTGGTCTTTGCAGGTCATTTAAAGTCCAGCAAGTATTTGTTTATTTCAGTTGCTCCTTGTAAAGTGTAGCAAGATGGTCACAAAGATAACTTCTCTTCTCTTACTCTTTTCCTCTTTTTCCCCCATCCCTTTTTCTTCTTTCCACTTTGCCATGTCCTCTCCACTTATCCTATCCATAAACAAGGTTCTTTCCACTTGATCCGAATGCTTCTTGATGAATACATTCTCCTGGCCATGGAGACCCAGTTTAATAATGACAAAGAACAGGAGTTGCAGAATTTATTGGACAAGTATATGAAGAATTCAGGTAATATAAAATAGTGATAATGCTTTCCATATTTCTTTGTTTAAACCTAAGTTCAAAAATGTGCAAGTGTGCAAGTTAAGTGGTTTCAGAGTTTTTCCCCAAACAAAACACTACTAACATCAGATGCTAATGCTAATGAAATATTATTTTTCCTCCATTTATACATAAAGTAGCCAAAGTTCTTTACTGAAAACTTTGAAGTTTCCAGTAAATTCTTAATTTCTGAAAGGTTTAGATGACATTGGAGAGTGATATAGTATAAAAAATAACTGTAATTCAGGATAACATCTGTGGTATGATGCACATTAAATAAGCTCTTCAGGAATTTAAAAAACAAAGGAAACAACTCTTTGAGATGTGAAATTTTGCATTTTGAAGACTTCAGAGTGATATTTCGTGTCCCTCAGAACACATGTGCACCCACAAATACCTAACAAAACTCAGGACCCCACTGCCTAGAACAAAGACCTACCAGTCTTGTTTCCCATGGAAAACGTGGACAACGTGGCTTACAAGGTTCCTGATTTATTACTTACCCGTGAAACATTTGTCACGTTTTACTTGGGCTTTTCAGCTAGGAGTATGGTAATAATTGCATCTTCCTTACTTTAAAAACCCTTTCCAGATGCAAGTAAAGCTGCCTTCACCGCTTCCCCAAGCTCATGCTTTCTGGCCAATCGTAATAAAGGAAGTTCGGTTTCCAGCGACACTGTGAAGAATGAAGGGAGTGTGGACGCAGCCTGTCTCCCTCTGTCTTCCAGTCATCCTGAAGCCTTGCCCCCAGCTCTTCACCCCTTCCCTGCTGGGAACACAGACACCATGCCACTCGCAGGTACTGGCTGAGCAATGAGAGAACCACTAGACGCCCACACTCCTCAGAGGAGCTATTCCTTTACTTTCCTTACAACTCCTAACCTCCAGGGCTCTTACTCTTATTCCAAGAAAAAAGAAAGATTCTGTTAGCTAATTGACAATATTTTATAAAATTTATAATGTTTTAGTTAAAATTTTATAATGTTTAAAGTATCATAAGATTCATGATATTGTTATTTAAAGCAACTACTATTCAGATTTTAACCATTACTGTTATTAATGTAGCTGTCAAACTTTGGTACTTAGTATTTTATGTTAGAAGTATGAATGGTTGTTTCATTTAGTGGGAGAAAAAACTAGATTAGGTGTTACAGAAAATCTTTAAAATTCTCTGAAAATCAAAGCAAGGGTAACATTTATTTTTATTTTTAATGAGATTTCTCCTCCATTAAAAAGTAGATTTGGGGGACTCTAGTGGTGGACTAGAGGTTGGAGCGCTTGCCTGGCATGTGCAAGGACCCAGGTTCAAACCCCAGCACTATATATACACAACTAAGTGTCTGAGAAACAAAGGCCAGATGTAAAAATAAATAAAACTGATTCTTTTTCTCTCTCTCATTCTCTCCTTTTTTTAAAAAAAAAAGTAGCTTTAGTTATTTCAAGATAATTATTACAATAATTTTACCCTTTGGTCTAGGGTCCCTTGTGTGACAAAGAATGTTCAGCAGCTTGAACTAGCTACTTGGAATATTTTAAGTCTGTTTATTGTATTGCATTGCATCTTTTTAAAATTCCTTTTATATATAGCAATTCATTGAACATACAACATTTTCAACCAGGAAGGGCCATATCCATCCAATCAATGGAATCAAATGCCTAGGGAGGTGGTGACATTCATAAACCACATTGCTCCTCAGTGGTGTTTGCAAGATGTTTTGAACTGCCTGCTTTGAAAGTCATGCCATTTGGGTATTAGTGAATTTTTCTTTCATCCAAAAGGTCAAACCATTTCACATTCAGCTTGTTTTTAATTATTGAGAAATTGAGCATCAGATTCCCTTGCCCGTGGCAAATGAGTACTAAACATCTTAATAGCTGTAAGAGTGTGAAGCCATCCCACACTCTGCTGGGTAGTCACCAACTCCAAGTCTCCACTGTTGTAACATATACCTGTATGGTGAAGCCTTATATATTTTTTTTAATTTGGATTTTTGTGCTCTCTAGTCTACTTATTTTTGGAGGGTAGGCATGAAGCAAGTTGGAGAAAAGGTATACTAGTATATCTCATGACATTTCTTAAAGATACAGCCCATATACTTTAATTTGCAACTAAATGAGTGCTTTGTTAATTCCTTTTCAGGTCAAATGGAGCTGTCACAGGGTACTGGGCATTTGATGACACCACCTATTTCTCCAGCCATGGCAAGTCGTGGAAGTGTCATTAACCAAGGGCCAATGGCAGGGAGACCCCCAAGTGTGGGCCCTGTACTCTCAGTTCCTTCTCACTGCTCAACATACCCAGAGGCCATTTATCCTACACTCTCTCAAAACAACCATGACTTTTATGGCACCAACTCTAACTATCAGACGGTGTTTAGAGCACAGCCCCACCCTACACCAGGACTCTATCCTCATCGTGCTGAGCATGGCCGATGCATGGCCTGGACTGAACAGCAGCTTTCTAGAGACTTCTTCAGTGGCAGCTGTGCTGGGTCTCCATATAATTCTCGGCCACCTTCCAGCTATGGATCATCCTCCCATGCCCAAGATTCACATAGTATGCAGTTTTTAAATACAGGAAGCTTCAATTTCCTGAGCAACCCAGGGGCTGCCAGCTGCCAAGGAGCAACACTGCCTTCTAATTCACCTAATGGTAGGAAATTTTTAAAGAATTTTTCCTGGCTTTTGAGTAGGCAACAATGCGTTGTCAGTCACTGAGCTTCAATTCTGCCAAGTACCATGTCACCTAATGTAAGGCTTCTAAAGACCATGGAGTCTTAGATACCCGGAGATGACATGTTCACAAACAAACATGATCCCTAATTATTGTGGCTTTATTGAAGTTGCATGCATTATAAAAACAGACCTTATGCCAGACCATATGCCTGAAACCAAATTAGCATGCTGGAAGAAGAATATTCTTTTCTTTGAAAACATTTTTTAATGGAGAATGTTTCTTAAAGAGAACTAAAAGCATATTTTAATGTCTGGAATCAGAACTGTCCCTTGTTAGGCCAATAAATACTTGAGCTGGAAAGACCTGTGGATGCCTTCAGCCACCAAAATTGTCTCTGTTTAGGCAGACCTTATTAATTTGGATAAGTAAATTATGGCAAAGGTATAGTCTGTGTCTCAAAAGTAATAATGTGACAATTTGTTTTTGGAAAATATAGCACAAAACTAACATCATACACCATATCTACATACAAGCACGAATCCAACTCTGTAGTAAACGATATAGTATTTACTGTTTGACATCTTTAAGGATCTTTCCAATTACCTGGTGGCTTTTTTCCTTCCTGGAATGTTCTTGGTAATAAGCTAATAGCACACTCCCAACTCTTTCTCTTCTAGGATACTATGGAAGCAACATAAACTATCCAGAGGCTCACAGGCTCGGATCAATGGTGAATCAACATGTTTCTGTCATCAGCAGCATTCGTTCACTCCCTCCATACAGTGACATCCACGACCCGCTTAACATTTTAGATGACAGCACTAGAAAGCAGACGAGCTCATTCTATGCAGACACATCATCTCCAGTTGCATGTCGGACTCCAGTAGTAGGTAAACTATTTTAGTAGTTCTTGAAAACGTTTTTAAAAAGTGTTTTTAAAAAAGGGATTAACTTCAGATATGCAGCATCACTAGGTAGAAAAGTTGAAGTGAACTGGTCATGCTTTTAGCCACCGCTGATGTATCACTTTGGATCTGAAGTTATAACTTTTTATCTGAACAGATAGTAACAGTTTTCTACTTCTCATTCCACAAAGCACTATATTTACTGCTAGGTCTGTTTTTTTTTTCCCAAAAAGAATAGCTGGCATCTGTTATGAATGCAAAAAGTTAATATAACCTGACAATATGTTTTAGGAGAACATTAATGATGTCTTTTTTCTTTATTTCTCCTCATTGTCTCTTGATCATTGTTGGACTCTCTGGCAATGCCAAGAGGTATCTTTAGGTTTGGTAATCTCCATCATTACCTAAAACTACCACAGCTTTTTTACAAATGGTGTCCTATCATGAGGATAACCTGCATTTTCTTGATTTTGCATAAAATGTAGTCTCCATAGAAAAAATGTCAGTATTTTAATTAAATTTAATTTACAATTTAAATAAAAATGGACAAATTAACATGCTTGTCATGTAGTCCTCTAGCTTCTTTTCCCAATAGTTTGTTGATTCTGAGCCTCACCTGTGAAGAAATTCTATAACTTGTACTAGCTACATCACCAGAATTTTGTTAAGTGTCTGTCACATAGTAGGAACCCAATAAATCAGTGAGTGAGAAGGAAAGAAAAGCTAAATCTAGGGACTGGTGGTATAGCTCAATGGAACAATGCTTGCCTAGCATGTGCAAGGCCCTGAATTCAATCCCCAACGCCAAACACCAAAAGCAAACACAAACACAAGGATTGAAACTTATACATCCATTTTGTCTAATTAATTAGTATATCATCACTGATAGCATACATTTTGAGACTAAATCTATTTATAAATTTAGTTGCTGAAATTACTAATAAGGTATCACAGGGCAAGTATATATTCATTAAGTATCAGGTCAGAGTGTTAATGTTTATATGAGATGGTTGGAATCTTCCAGTGAAATTGATTTTATACTAGCATAAGTAGAGGGCATTGACACCAAAGAGGAGCATAAGGGAAAATGAGATAAATTCCATCTCTCTGCATTCAGTGTACTTTTCCAATAATTCAATAGGAAGCACTTCTTTCCTTCCTGTGACCATCACAAATGCTCCCTAAGCGGAGTCTGGTAACTCATCCCCTGCTATCTGTAAATAGTCATTGCTTCTAGGTTACTCTAATGAAGCAGAAAATTCCACTTCAGGAAGTTTCCTCACCATGAGACGAAAATGTGCTGGGTTGCCATTGTTACTATTAGTTCTGTTTACTTGTAGAGATAATGGAAGCTTCTAGGGAACACAGATTGGGAGCAGGGTGGATTCTAGGCTGAAGTTGTCAGGCTGGCTTATAAGTAGATTGCAAAGTGGACTTCGGGGTGAAAAAGGGGAACAGAGTAAGTGAGTAAGGGGTGCCGGGGGATTGGGGCCCACAATGGGCTTCCTTAATTATGGCACCTGGTTATTACTTATCGAGATCGTGTCATTTCACAGTGAGAAGGCAGTGATCATATGCGAGGGAAATACAGAGCTAGTGGGAAAGTTTGAACTTTTTTGAGAACAGTCTATGTGCCAGACTCTATTCTAGGTATGAGGATTTGTAGGTGATCAGGTCATAGTTCCTGCATGGAGAAAGTTTAAAGCATTCTAATGTGGAGAGAGTTAAGCAATGAATATGTGAACACATGCATTAAAATGATAATTTCAGGTTATCTGAAACCCAGTGAACAGGGCAACATGGCCATAGTGACAGAGGAGTCACTCAGATGGATGATTGGGAAAGGAATACTGAGGCAGAACCATTTGAGTTGAAAGTTGAGTGATGAGGAAGCAATGATATGAGCTCTAATGGTGGCGTTCTAGGAAGAAGGCACAGCAACTGAAGAGGCTCTGAAACTGGAACAACTTTGATAATTTCAATGGGCAGAAAAATAGCTAATGTGACTTTAGCATAGTAAAGAAGGAAAAAAAAGGAATGAAACAAATAAAAAGGCAAGAATTTGCTTATGTAGAGTTTGTGAACCAGGGCAAAAAGCTTGAATTTTCTTCCAAGAGAATGGAAAAGTATTAAAGCATTTGAGAAGAGTGTGATTTTGCTTTACCCTTTGGCAAGATCATTGTGAAGAATGAAAGAATGAGGCAAAGGTGAAAGTCATAAGAACCGGTAGGAGGCAGCTATATTGGTCAATGGAAGAGAAGATAATGGTTTGAACTACAGCTGTGGAAAAGAGGAGGTAGAATAGGTATATATTTTGTAGTAAAACTTAAAATAATATTGAGTTTCCTTTGTGAAATATATAGAAGAAATAATTTCTTGGAAAATAGCAAATTTGGAAAAAAAATAGAAGAAAAGATGTTTGCTATGGACAATCATATACACTCAAATTTAGAATGGGTAGGTGTGCATGCTAAATGCAAAGATAAATAGAGGCTGAAAGAGTATTATTTGCAGAAAAAAGAAAATGCTGATCAGTTTTCAATTGTTGACTATATTTTCCTTTACAGCTTCCAGTTTGCAAACCCCAGTTCCTTCTTCTTCATCCCAATGTATGTATGGAACTTCCAATCAGTATCCAGCACAAGAAACCTTGGACTCCCATGGAGCAAGCAGTAGAGAAATGGTGTCATCTTTGCCACCTATCAACACCGTGTTTATGGGAACAGCAGCTGGAGGCACTTAACTTGGTGCTGTTGAATAGGATCGAAATTTTTAAAATCTCTACTGTGCAGATATTATTATTCACTCAGACTATAATGAGAATAGAGAAAATACAGTGACTGAATCTTGTTTTTCAAGTCACTGGTACTATGGACAACTCCAAAGTAAATGGAGATTCCCGCATAGTTTGCCTTGCACACAAATAGTTTTAAATGTGATCTCATCATTAATCATAGTTTCAAACATTATCAAATGAAACCAGTGGAGAACTGAAGATGCAACATGTCAACTATGAAGAGTTAATATTTCACTTTCTAATTTATTAAAATTCTATATGCTCCTTCATCATTGGTTTCTAAAAAATAGAAAACTATATTTAATATCTTTACAATACCTTTAATTTATTAGGATCTCAGAATAATTGTTTACTATTCCCTTATTTGACAAAAAGTCAAATGTGTATATTCTACCTCCTATGGAAATGTTTACATCAAGACTTAATTCAGTTCAGCCTAGACCAAAGTGGCTTGACTTTAAATTCCTGTGTGATAGTTAGTGTGATTTCTGTTACATAGCAGTATTCCAATTCTATGTAACTGAATAGAGATGATAAATGATTCTTTCTTTTGGGAAAAAGATAAGACATAAAAGAAATAACATGGAAACATTTCTAAATGCTTGATTGCTCTCAGGGGCTATTGCTGTTTCTGAAGGATGCCAGAGATTTCAAGCAGAGCTGCCTTGGATATGAAATGAAAGAGGAAGCTGATTGGTCAAGAAAAATTCAGGAATATTTGAATACCAATTTTATGCATGTAACTATAACATAATTGTGAACTTCCTCAGATGTAGAAGCAGTCTTTCATCAAGTACTTTACTTATAAATTGAGAGTGAGTATTCAGGGATCATCCGGATGCAAAAGCTAATTCAGAAGCAAGGGATTCATTACATACAAATTAATACAATTTGATATCACC
>PVKS010006237.1:0-79652 GCA_004027875.1 Aplodontia rufa
CTAGTAGCATGAGTTAAATCCAGATAAGTTGTAATGCTTTACAATCTAATACTTTTTTTAGAGTTATAGTGGGAAGGGGAAGGGAGGGATAAGGGAGGGTAATTGGGGGGGCACTCCTGGGGATAATTGCAATATCCAGAATATATACACATTTTATATTATTTTGTTAAAATCTTGTAAGGTTGTTCAAAAATAAAAATATAAAATTAAAAAAAATCAGCTTTCTCTGTAAACTAGAAGATTCCTTACATCAATTTTTCTTTATTTGTTATTATCTTTATCTACTGGCAATACATCTCTTTTGTCTGTTCTCTCTATTCTGCATTCAGTGAGTTTTCTTTGACACTCACTTTGCTAAGGAGCAGTCTTCCGTTTTATAAGTCTGATGCAGAGGAACTGCTGGATCATGCTTCCTTTCTCTACTCCTGCATCTTCCCTCTCTCTCTTCACATAGTTTTATATCTTTTTTTTTGATAGTGTGAAATTGTCTATGGCATAATTGAGACATTTAAAATTTATTAAAGTATATTTCAACAATAAGACCAAAATAGAACCCTGTATTCTTACAAAGATCCACAATCTTTCCAATTATCCATTTCAACTTTTTTTTGTCATTTTTTCCTCTTCTGTTTCTCCAGTTTCTCAGTTTCAGTCCTTTTGATCTCTATGCTGTATTGCATATGTATTTTTGGCACATTTTCCTCTACTTGGAATATTCTTTTCCAACATTTCTCCATAAGCTAAGACTCAACTTTGAAGTCTTTGATTCTTAAAAAGTCATTGAAAACAATTTTACCTTACCTTTTACAAAGCATGGTCTTTATGAAATCCCCTTTCTACTTTATTAACTTAATTTTTTCATACCATTTATAACTACCTAATGAACTACATTAACTAAAAAATAAATATGTAGGCAAATTTTAATTGTTTGCTACTATTTCCCCAGAATTTGAAAAAGTATCCTGGTTCATGCAGTTGCTCAATAAAAAATTAGTGAATGAATTTATTCAAATGGCAATATTGTATTGCTTTCAGATGTTCAATAAATTGCAATGACAAATTTACAGAATACAAAACAAATTCAGCCCCTACAGACAACTATGAAAATGAAGACAACTTAATTTGTTTCAAATCCAGAACTTTAGTATACAGTTCTTTTCTATTAAGTTGTTTTAAAGTACATGATTTTTTAATTTTGTGTTATCATTTATTTTAGCACATTGGCCAAGGGGGTTGCAAAAATAAGGTAAAAAGAATAGTCAATGTATTACTTTAAAAGTCTGTTTACAGCTTACAGTTTCTTTTTTTCTTTAAAAGACAGGCTTTTCAAAGATATAAAATAAATATATATATATGTATATTATATATATATATATGTTCCATATACATATGTTCCATATATGTGTATATATGTGTATGTGTGTGTATGTGTGTATATATATATATATATATATATCTATTCCAGCCTTAATTGCTGTAAGATGCATTTAATTATTATTCTGGATCTGTTTCATCATTACTAATGCTTGTGAAAATACGTAGAGTGTAACTTTGCATATAGTTTCATACATCCTAGTCTTTAAGGAGTGTTTTTAAACAGATTTTTATTTATAAATATCACATTTGATAGCAGAATAATAGGAACATAGACACTGAAACTGTTTACCAAGAATCCAATATTAACTTGAAACCTAACTCTGTATACAAGCTTAAGAAAATGAAGGAAACACTGGAGATGAACATTAGCAGGCTGCAATAAAAAATAAAACCATTTAGAGAACAGAAGTTTGTTTTCTGTAAGCTCTCAATAAAGAATGTACAAATCAAATGCACAAGTAAAAAGATACTATTTCCTAAACTTATTACATGAATATGAAACAGACTTTGGAGGAAAAACCTATACTGAGATTCTTAAAAAGAAATACCAACTTAAGATGAAAAGAATATTAAAACTAAACCATTTCCAAAGCCTTTCAACCTGGAGTAATTTTAATGTTTTTTACGAATTTTGAAAGAAAATACTTTACTAAAGATAAAATTATTAAAATTTTAGTTAACTACCTTGAATTCATAATGCAACCATTTTATTATTGAAATTCATTGACACACATAATGATTTATGTATTTTAGATATGTAATATTACTACTATCGATAAACATTTATTTACTTTATTTTATTTCTTATATTTTACAGTGCTGGCTAGAATCAAACCTTATCTTATTTGTATATAAATACTTTACTTAAATCTTCCTATTAGATAATATATTGTTGATATAAATTTATTTTTATTATAAATCCAATAAGAAGGCTAAAAGTAAATTTCCATATGAAAAACTTGTTATTTAATTTTTAAAGTTTCTTGGTTTTGGAATTCTTCCCTGGAACTAATAAGTTTCAATCATTGTTTTACATAATTCCCTGTTTCATGTCTTCTAATTTTCAAACAATTGTACACTTTAGGACTTTTTTATTTAATCAACTCTTCAGTAATTAGTCATATTTGCTCATCCCAGGACCATATCTCTACCTAATAATGCAATTTTTCCTTTATATTAAAATGTATAATAAGATTGTGTGCTACCCAAGACCTTTATCTATTCATATTTAGCTCCTAATATTCAATAGTATGTTCTGTAATAAATCAACTTTTAAATCCCATACTTTCCTTTTTATTTTGTTTTGTTTTAAATGGAGAGAGAAGGTGAGAGACAGAGAGAGAGAGAATGATAAAGAGAATCGGCTATATTTAGTTTTTCATCTAGTTTTTGTTGCTCTGACACTTAGTTGTATGTGTTTGGTGCTGGAGTTTGAACTCAGGACCTCTGGCATGCCAGGCAACCACAATACTGATGAGCCACTACTCCACCCCTTAATTTTGTTCTTTAATAAAGTTATTATTTACAGAAAATAAAACATACAGCTTATAATTCTTTGAGCATTTATTTACATAACAGAAAGTAACTGCATACCTTTCTCCAGTCAATGAGGTCCCTCTTCTTCCCAAAGCAACCACTATTCTGATTTATACTATCTAATTTGCTATTCTAGAAATTTATATGTGTGGAATCATACAGGTTTGGTCTTTAGCTTCTTTTGCACAACACAATAGATTAAAGATTCATCAATGATGTATTTGTTAGACATTCAAAGTCGTGTTGCTGATACAAATGTACCTTTCCTTTATTTATATTATATATATATATTTATATATATATGCACACATACACATAGATATATATACACACATATATGTACATACATATATACACATATACATTTTTACAAATCATTTTGGACATGGATTTTAGTTTATTGAAGATTGATATTTATGAGTGAAATTGCTGGACAAAGCATACACTTGAATCTAATTTTATAAGGAAAATGACAAACTGTTTTCAAAAGAAATTGTAACATTTTATAACTCCACTAACAATATATAAAACTCATGTTTGCTTCATATCCTTACTTGTGATCACTTTCTTCTAAGGTTCTATTTGCTTGTTTTCTCCATTACTAAAAGATAACTATTAAAAGTCATATATAATTGCAGATATATTTGTTTAAACTTTAATTATGTGCATTTATGTTATTGATTATGAAGGCTTCATTACAATTTGAATACATTATTAAGTTCTTTATACCCTCCTAGTGACTCATCGGCTTCATCATTATGAAATGTCAATCTTTATTCTTCATCACAATGTTTATTTCAAAATTGAATTTGTCTCATAGCAGTGTCAGCTTTTTTAAATTAGTATTTATCTGGTATGCTACTTTCCTTATGTTTAGCATCTTGATAACTCCATTTGATTGATGTCCTTGATGGTGACCATGAATGAATCAGACCTTTACGTACTTCCCTTCTTAGAATTGTGGAGAAACATTGGACTTTCTTCTAATTAATAGAAAAGATGATAGAATGTCACTACCTTGATTAGGTTGCAATATATGAGCCCTAATTTGAACAGACTGGAGAGTGTCTCCCCTTTTGACTTTGAGGGGATAAGCTGCCATATAATTAGAGTAAATGTGAGAGAGCCTCTGAAATAGAATTGAGTGGAAACTCCAGTGTCTGAGAGCCAGCAAATAAATAGACTTTCGTCCTATAATTAGATAAAATGAATTGTTAATAATCCGGATAAACTTAAAAGTCAAAACTTGAGATAAGAATACAAACTGGTTGAGATGTTGAAAACACCATGCTGAGCTATGCCCATACTCCTGGCACATGGGAATTGTGAGGTAATTGCATCATTTTGTGTTAGAGTTTGGTTGTTGTAACCAAAACACCTGACAATAACAATTTGGAGGAGGAAAAGTTCTCTGATAGCTTCAGAAGTTTAGTACATGGTCAGCTAGTTTCATTTCTCTGGGCCCAAGATGAGACAGAAAATCATGATGAAAGGGTGTTGTAGAGAAGTACTGTTTCACTCCAGGAGCGAGGAAGCATAGATAGGGAGGGCTAAGTGCTGTAGGGAAGTTGAGCCTTTCCAGGACCTGCCCTCAGTGACCCACCTACTCTAGCCATAACCCACATGCCTATAATTACAAACCATGTGTCCATTCTAACCTGTGTTCACTGATCATGTTACAGCTGTCCTAATACAATTATTTCACCTTTGAATATACCTGCATCAACATATGAGTTTTGGGGAGACACCTCATATCCAAACCATAATATTTCATCCCCATACCATAAAAATTCATGCCCATTTCAATAAAAAAAAGGTCCATTTCCAAGCCTCCATCATCTTAAAAGTTCCAGTGTTGCCCAATATTCCAAGTCTAAAATTTCCTCTGAGATGCAAGGCAAATTTTTATCTGCGAACACCTATAAAAATTAATGGCACAGAGTAAACATCCCCTTTCCAACAGGGAGGAACAGGTGCATAAAATTAGGAGTGGATCAGAGCAAGACCTAATCAAGCCAAGTAAAAATTTTCTGTAGCTCTACCTCTGGAAACTGGTGCACATGGTGGTGAGATCTGATCTCCAAACTACATTGGCAGCCCTGCCTCTCTTACTTACTGGTTGCAGTGCATGTGTCCTCTCTTTTTTTGCTGGTTCTTTGTGAAGTCAACTGTTTTCCCAGGCAGACATTCCACATTAATGGCCTCTTTTAATCTCACACATTTCCACTGCAACTTCAGCTTCCTACTGGCAGCGTCATGTATCACCCTGTTAGAGGTGGCCTGTCAGGGATTCTGACCCTGCCACACTTTGCCTGACCTCAAAAATCTTGCTTTGACATCTCAATGGAAGCCTCCAGTACCAATTTCTGTGTAAGTTAGGTTTCTATTGATGTGACCAAAATACTCTTCAGTAAAACATAGAAGAAGAAAAGTTTATTCTCACTCTTAATTTCAAAACTTCAGTCCATGATCAGGAGGCTCCACTTCTCCGGATTCAAGGTTAGGCAGAAGAACAACAGGACAGAGGGGTAAGACAGAGGCCATCTGCTCTGCTCATGTTGGTCAGGAAACAGAGATAGAGGGGAGAAGAGCTGCAGGCAAGATGAACCCTTCCAGAGCACATCCCTGTGTGATTCACCTCCTCCACCCATGACCCACTTGTCTACGGCTAACAGAGTTAATCCATTCAAACTAGGATGAATCAAATAAGTCATAGTCTTTATAATCTAATCAATTTATCTGAATATTTTGGGGGGCATATCATATCCAAACCGTAATACTTTTTTAACTAAGTTTGTGTTAACTTCAAATATAATAATTTTGAATTAGCAAATTAGTGTTACATGCAGAGGTGGGTTTTTTGTGATTTTTTTCAGATAACACTCCCTTCTAAATCTAGTCTTATAATTTTTACCTTTTAATTATATTAACATTTTATTTTTATTTTGGGGGTACTGAGGATAAAATCTAGTATCAGATATGCTCAGCAAGCACTCTACCACTAAGGTATGCCCACAGCCCCAATTTTTACCTTTTAACTATAATATGTAGATCAATTATTTTTATTATAATTTTTAAATGATTAGTTAAAATCTGCCATCTTGCTGTTTGCTTTTGCTTAGCCCAATTTTAATTTCAGTGATTACTCTAATATTTATAAAACACATTGTTAACTTGTCACATTATATCTTTAAATGTTACTATCCTACACAGTCTTCCACTATCATAATCCAATTTCTAATAACTTAGATTATGTGCTAAAATTTTATTCCACATACTCTCCCAGGAGCAAGATGCTAAACACTTCTGCAGTTCAGGTGTTTGCATGAAACTCTTTCAGCTTTAATTTATCACACAATATTTTTATTTTGTTGAGAAATCAGAGATTTTTTCAAAGTGATACAGAACTCCATGTTAGCAGTTTCTCTGCTTCTTTCATTTATTCTATTAAACCACTCTGAATGAAAGCCACTCTAAAATTTTCTAGCTAGCATTAATTGAGGGGAAACCAATGATCATATTTATCTTTATTACTTATACACAATTTGCTGTTTTTATTCACTTTAGAAACTTTCTATCATTGACGTTTTATAATTTAATTATGATGTATCCTGATTTGATTTTCTTGATATGTATTTTGAAGGAAATTTTTTTTAGCTTCTTGGAAATGTTGGTAAATAATCTATATAAAATTTAGAAAAAAATCATAATTTCTTTCTTTGGATGTTTAGGTAGTTCCTTTCTACAAATGTTTCTTCATTTTTATCTTTGTTATTTTTGTCTAAATAAGTAAAACTCTCTCTGTGTTGTTCTTCAAAATTTTAATCTTTTTTCTTTTTCTTGTTTTAAGTAGTTTCGTTTGTTTAGTTTCAATTTTGTTTATTGTTCTTTTTTCTTTCTTTCATCTCTATGATCTTTAACTTACTATTTAGTTCATCTTAATGACATTTTTTAGCTTGAGATATATAAAATATATATGTGTACGTAATGTTTCATTGGCAAAGCAGATTTATCAAAATTCAGGACAGAAAATGGTTGAGGCTTGAATGGCACCAGAGGTCAAAGTAAGATTTAAAGGTCTCTGTCTTTAAGATATCATCCCCCATATGAACATAAAATATTAACATTTCAATGAGAAGATAAGTCTCTGGTCAATAGGCTAACGATGGCTTTAGAATTTAATAAAACACTATTCTGTAAATTATGGGAGTAAAGAAACATAATGGAAACCTATAAATCAGTAATTTATCAAGTTTGTGGTCCTTGAGAGATTAGATTGATAATTTTTAACTGTTCTGATTAGAATAATTAGCGCTGGAGTAAAATATGTTATGAAATACCCATTGGCAGGGATTCCTTATAGCTATTACCAGTGTAAAATGGCATTTGGAGACCAGCAAGAAGCAGTTGCTTAGAGAGGAGTTATTCAAAACACTCTATAATTTATTCTTTTATCTTTGAAGTTGTTTAATCTTTAAGCAAGTGTCATCTTTCCTTGTAATATCTACAAGTATTTTCATCTACTAAAGATTTTAGTGAAATTGAGGAAGGACCCATGGATTTGGGGTAATGTCCCTCATGTTAAGTTGAGTCACAAGTTTATATTATTTAGATTTAATTTTATCAGTCAGTGTATCTTAATGATGTTATGTTAAAACATGAATTTCAGAGAGAAGGGTGTTTTACCAAGTAAAATGACTTTTTCTTATAAACTTAAAAGTCTGTGTGGAGTCCATAAACAAAGTTAGCAGCTAAAGCAACCATTTAGATTATATAGAATTATCTAATGCTCTTTAGAGTGAGTCCTGGTTAATACTTCCATGTGTTTCCTCATTGGTACCTATAATTACTAAGCAATTGTTGCCTTTGTTGTTTACATTTTTGAATACTTAATAACTATATTTTATATGAGAAGCCATTAAAGACAGAATCTTACTTTTTCTTCAATTTAGCTCTTTGATAGATCTCAGGTGTATTTTTATTTGATTTTAAGTTTTCATTGACTGACTCATTTTGTCTTTTATAACCCTAAACATAAGGAGGTATGTAGGACCCACATGAAGTTGAACTAATGATCAAAAATTGGAAGCACAATTACAGGAGTTTAAGAAAAATCTGAAATCCCTTCTGTGCTTTCATGGGTCAGGGAAATTATTTATTACAGCATGGAATTTGGATAAAACAAAATATCAACTTACTGAGAAAGACTCAATTGAGGTCTTGAAGTTTCTGAAAACTAGAGGGACTGGATCAAGGCCTGGAGAAATTATAAGAAACTGAGGAATTGCCAAAGAGAGGATTCATTCATATTGAAGTGGATAAATAAGAGGAGGACAAAGGCATAATGATGAGTGAGATAGAGGCAAATTTGGAAGAGCTGAGAGATAAGTAAAGAAAAAGGAGGAAAGTATAAGTATTTCGAGGTTGTTGAATATAAAAGAGAAATAGACAAGAAAGACAGCTGATCTTTGAGAGACTGAATGCCTTAAACAAAGCAGAATGGGATTGTTGGATGGCCTGATGAAGGTTCAACTAAGATGTATTGAAGGCAATAGCCACATGCAATCTCTCTAAAGAAAGAAGTAAGTTCTTAGAATTAAGTCATATGATAATAGCATAAAAATTGAATACTTGTACTTATATTATGGTTTTAGTGTTCATAAAGGCAACTTTATATATTTATCTAAGTTTTCCCTTACCTAATCATCTGAAACATGCCAGATTGCCACATTACTGCCACACTAAATATGCTATTTCAAAGAACATAACATGTATATGTGTGTGTGTATATATATGATAATATATAACGTATATATAACTCATATATATGTATATACATGAGTCTATATTTTGAGAATAAAATTCTGTATGATGACAAACAAAATATTTTATTTCTATAAATATAATTTATGGGATAACATAAATCAAATATGAGATTATAAGAGGAAATTTTTATATTACTCTTGGTAAATTAATATATGAAATATGGGTGGTTAAATGTAAACAACTGATTCTCTGTACTTTCTTTTTCTTTTAAAATTTAAGTTAAGGAGGGAAAATCTAATGGAAATCAGTGCAGACTATTCAACTCGATGGCTTTGTGGGGTGAACAGAAAATGAAGACTCTAAATGAAATAAGACTAGACAAGAAATGAGCAAATAAAGGCAGATGATTTATGATGAAGGTGGTGTGGAGATACTAGAAACAGTTCCAGAGCCTTCCTATAAAATTGTGTCTGTGAACTAAGACAATTAACAATGTGGAGACAAGCATAAATATGTATGTAAGAAACTAAGAAGCAATAAAGTGCTATGACTGAAATAATATGACTAAACATACGAAATTCAAGATATTAAAATATAACTAACAGGGGCTGGAGTGCTGGCTTGGTGGTTGCAGTGCATGTGCAAGTACACAGGTTCAAACCCCAGCACGCACGTGCACACCTAATCGTCAGAGCAACGAGGGCCATGTGAAAAACTAAATAAAAATTGATTCTGTCTGTCTGTCTCTCTCACTGTCCTTCTCTCTTTAAGCAAAAAAAAAATATATATATATAAATATAACTGAAAGGATGAAAGGCATTGAGGGACCAGATATTTAGTAACTTTGAATTCCATAGTTAACCTTTTGAACTTTACATCACTTATGATGATTTGGACTGTAATCTCCTTCAAGAGAATAATGATCCATTTTAAAATTGTTCTCTTTTTCTATTTTTCTATTAGTTCAACATAGTTTTACATATTGGAGGGAATCATTGTCACATATTCAAGCGTACATAGATATTGATAAAGTAAGTTAAGTCTAGTTATATTCCAGGATCTCCCACACCCTCACGCATTCATCCATTCCCCATTCTCATGTCTCCTCTGTAATACCCCCAAGCTATAGATAGAAATGAGCATATGTATGTATATTAATTATTTAAATGTCTCAGTTTATTTGCCTGCCTGAATATAGTTTGGCTTCTCATGGGAATTCAGTGTACCCAGCTGTATTAATAATCCCCCTTCTACCTCCCTCCCCTTCCTCCCTCCCTTCTCCCCCCACCCTCACAGTAATAGTTCCCCCAGCTTATATAAAATTCCAACATTGGGGGGTTAATTAATTTAACTTAGTTAACTTTCATCTTATCTTAGTTGTAGTCTGGTTTCCACTTATGAGAGGAAACACTCAGCCCTTAAGTCTCTGTGTTTGCCTTATTTCACTCAGTATGACCTTTTCCATTTCCTTCCATTTAACTGCAAAAGCCATGATATTATTCTTTCCCTTTTTTTTTAGAGAGAAGGACAGTGTGTGTGTGTGTGTGTGTGTGAGAGAGAGAGAGAGAGAGAGAGAGAGAGGTTTCTTACATGGCTTTCGTTGCTCTAACACTTAGCTGTGTACATGGGTGCTGGGATATGAACCCATGTACTCGTGTATGCTGGCAAGCACCTTAACTGCCTAGCCATCGCTCCAGCCCCAAGAGAGAATCAATTTTATTTAGTTTTTCATGTGGCTTTCATTTCTCCGACACTTTTGTTGTGCATGTGGTGCTGGGGTTCGAACCCGCATCCTTGCACATGCCAGACAAGCGCTGTAACCACTGAGCCACGGCTCCAGCCCTTGATATTATTCTTTCTAGTAGCAGAACAGAACTCGATTTTGTATATATATATCCAGTGAGGGGTTTTGGGTTGATTTTATGGTTTAACTATTGTAAATTTGGCTGCTATAAACATTGATGTACCTGTGTCTCTGTAGTATGCCAATTCTAGCTCTTCTGGAAAAATACCCAGGAGTGGAATTGCTGGGTCACATGGTACTTCCATCCATAGTTTGATTTCCTGAGTGGCTGTACAATTTTGCAGTCCCATCAATAGTGTGTTTCTTTCTCCCCACAACCCCTCCAGCATCTGTTGTTTGTATTCTTCATTTTGCCATTTTGACTGGAATGAGGTGGAGTCTCAGTCTCATTCACTATGACTTCAAAAATAATAAAATAGTTAATTAATCTAACAAAGGAAATAAAAGACCTCTACAATGAAAACTATCAAACTTTGAAAAAAAGAAATTGAAGAAGAGCTGAGAAGTTGAAAAAACATTCCATATCTTGATTAGGCAGAATCAATATAATTAAAATGGCTAGTATGTCAAAAGCCTGTACAGATTCAACATAATTTCTATCAAGATATCAATAACACTCTTCTTGTATATAGACAAAGCAATCCTCAAATTCAATCAGAATAACAAGCAACCCAGAGTAGCCACAACATTACTAAAATTGTTCTCTAAAAATTGTTCAACAAGATTGGAGCAGTGGCTTGCAGGTTACGGCACTTGCCTGGCATGTGAGAGTATGCGGGTTCGAACCCCAGCACCATGTATACAATAAAGTGTTGGAACAATAAAGCTACTTCTAAATAAAATTGATTTTCTCTTTCTCTCTCCCTCACTGACTCTCTCTATTTAAAAATTAAATTGTTCAACCATAAACTAGTCACTTAATTTGTATGTTCTCTCATGTAATCTAGGTGTTTATATTAATTTCCAAAATATATCTCAATATAGGATAATTTTAGAAAAAATATTATGAAGTGATTAATGTTAGCTTTGGACCACACACATGCTTGATTATTTTTCTTCATTTTTCAGGAAACCTTAGTAAAAGACAATTGAGTCCTCTTTCCCATAGTATCAATAAGTAATTAAAATCTGTTTTAACACTTCTTATATTATTTTATAGCATAGTTTATTTAACATGTATAATACAATTTTATGCATTTAAATTAATATCACTGCCTTCATATGTTGTATAGATACCCTTACTGAATGGGAAAAACAAATATAAATTCTATCTTGATATTTTTAAAGGATATGGAAAATTATAGGTGGTTCTAGAATTTCATAAAAATTTTTTCTCAATCAAAAAAATAAGTTAGTGTTTCTTTGATATTGTTAAAATATATTTAGGCAGCAGAATTTATCTGGATCATGTATTTTATACATGTGTGAATGCTAAAGTCCTCATGTACCCCTAGAAATCAGGGATACTATGGTGAGACGAGAGATGATTTGGTAAAACTGACTTCTACATCAAATGTTGGCACTTTGAGAAGGAAATCATCTTAGTCTAACTTGCTTCACAAAGTTATTTTCCTTTGGCTTGCATGATGAACTTTAGTAAGATAAGAAACAAATCTTAGCATGTATAAAGACCAAAGATACTGAACAAGTTTATTTGGGTATCATTTGAAATTCCAGACTTTGTGAAAGAAGACTATGGTTATAGTTTTGTGTTGGAAACACAGGAGACATTTTCTTTTAAATTCGTCCCAAGCTAGAGGAATGTATACTTTGTTGTATTTAAGCTTATGTAATTCTAGTTTTATTCTGAATTAATATAGCACTCTTCAAGGATGGTTTACTTTTTTTTCCCTTGACATCCCTGATAGAAATCATTATTCAATTTTCTTGTGACCAATTTAATCTAAAAGGAAACTCTAACAGGAACATTCAGGGAAAGGCTTTGCCAACTCTAAAAGAAATGCGAGAGAAGTCTTCACTGGAACCACTATTTTCCCTTCATTTATGCCATATCACAGGTAAATTGTCAGGAGTTGTAACAGATATCCTGTGACTGTGAGCAGAAAACCTTAAAGATTAAAAGTCAACAATTTTTAATGAGGAAACTGAAATCTGAAAAGAACTTCATTTCTGAAGTTTCTTGATAATATTAAATGATTAACAGATCCCATTGACCATCAGACTTCCTATTGAGTAAATAATAAAAATCTGTACCAGTTATGCCTCTGCTCATTAAACTCTGTTTCTTGTAGCTAATTGAATGTTATTAATGCTAAAGTACAAGGAAATTCAAGAAGAAATAACAACTGTTTGACAAACAGACAATGTTTTAACCAATGGAAATATTAATACTAAATAACGTTTAGATAGAAAGCTAGAGACTGAGTGCTGAGAAAAATGAGTTAGAATGAGACATGCATTTGAGAGACTGGGAATACCTGAAACTGAATGCTAAAACTAGAGTCAAAGTGTACTAGAAGTTATTAAATCATTCAAACATAGATTTTATTTTTATAGTAGTTAAAGAATTACAAAAGCATAAATTCCACATGTGAAAATATGCAACCCTTATTTTCTGTAACTGAAATTAATGTGCTTCATAAAATACTTTTGCCTATTTATATATACAAAACTGACTTTTGCAGTTCATACTTTTCATAGTGTTCCTATTAAATGATTCAGCATTCACATTTCCATATCATTTATTTTTATTCTGCAAGGTGATATGTGATTGCCAGGAAAACTGGAACACTGTATAGTGTTAGTAGGTCATATGCCAATCCAGTCCAAGATTGTGTTCTTTTCTTGCTATACTCTGCTCAGAAGTAAATTGTCTTGAAATATATATCCATGTGACATTAGCTATTGGTGATCTCTATTCTTTGATAGCATTTAATTATTGGATGAGAAAACTCATGCATTGCTGATGGGAGTACAAATTGGTACCACCACTCTAGAGAGCAGTATGGAGCTTCCTCAAAAAATTAGGGGTGGTACTACCATTGACCCAGTTATCCAACTCCTTGGTATTTATACAAAGGATTTAAAATCAGCATGCTACAGTGACACAGGCACATAGATGTTTATAGAAACACAATGCACAATAACTAGGCTATGTAGCCAACCACAGTGCCCTTCAACAGATGAACAGATAAATAAACCATTTTTTGAGTGTATATGTGTGTGTATACATATATATATGTATGTACACATATATACACACACACAATAAAAATGGTTTATTATTCAGCCATAAAGAAGAATGGCATCATGACATTGCTGGCAAATGGAAGGATCTGGAGACTATCACGCTAAGAGAAATTAGTTCGTCCCAAAAAGCCAAAGGTCAAATGCTTCTCTGATTCATTGAAACTAATCAGCAATAAAGGTGCAGGGAAGAATAGAAGATATGTGAAGTAAACAAAGGGGGATGAAGGGAAGGGAGGAGGGATAGAATAGGAAATGAAAGTGGAATGAAACTGACATAACATCCCTGTGTACATATATGATATACCACAGTGGAGCTCACCGCCATGTACATCCACAAGAAACCAATTGAAAGGAAAGAAATAAAAAACAACTATGGGCAAATAGCAGAAAGATTAGTAGAGTAGAAGGAAGGGACTAGAGATGGGGAAAGGGGAGTAGCGGAGGGGTACTGTAAAAGGAATTAGAACAAGTTATATATCATGTTTTTGTAATTATGTCAAAATGAAGTGTACTATCATATAATCTAAGAAGAGCCAATAAAACTAAAATAAAATTTTGTAAAGTAGTTTATACTTTAAAAAATGCTTTCAGGACTAGAGTGGTGTTTCAGTGGTTGGAGTGCAAGGACCTGGGTGGGTTCAAATCCCAACATCACATACACAACTAAGTGTCTGAGAAGCAAAGGTGAGATAAAAAGCATAAATAAATAAAGTGGATTCATTCTTTATCTCTCTTTAAAAAAATGCTTTTGTACTCCCTTCTTTACCTATAGCAACTCTAAAAATGGGGAAAACACATATTCTTATGCAAATTGCTCAGCAAATTAGTAAATTTGAAAAGAAGGAAGCAAAAAATTGTTCTCTGATCTACAGTGGATATGATTTTCTTGCAACTTGTGCATATTCTAGCCTGTTTAATTCTATTGACAATAAGGTGAATGGAATCATGAAAGAAACACATAGCTTAATATTAAATAATTAACCTGGGCCACATGTTATGTGCAAGGCAGGAGGCTAAGTTGAAAGGTAAATAAGATACAGTATCTAACACTAAGGTCCTTATAGTCTTTCAAAGGGCTCAGAAACATAAGCAATATACAGTGATGAGTAACAAATTAGAGATTAATGATTTTTCTTTAAATACTCTTGAAGTATATTTATTTTTAGTTTAGTATGCTTAATTTGAGAAACTATTGTCTTGGCATATAATAATTACACTGATGGGTATCTGGTTAAAAATCATCATAGGGACTAAAACAAACAAAAACTATATCATTAAAACCTTATTTTTAAGGATATTCCTTTCAAATTGCTGATAGTCAATATGTATTAATGTGTGTTTAATAAAAGCAAAACATGCTTTTGAATAGGAAGACTGACCACCTGTGAAAGCAAATGTGTACAAAAAACAAATTATCAAAGTTAGAATGAAGACATGAATGTAAGGGAGAAAAGCAGAATCAAACAAATTTGAATAGATGGTAAAGTAAAACTGAGAAAAGATTAACTATGGCTGTAAGAATGACTGAAAAAGGAAGCAAACTTTTGCACACTCAATTATTCAGATGTTTCAAGCAATATTATTGTAGAATATGTAGGGTTTGATTCTCCAGACCACAAATTACCACTGAAACTGCAACATAGATCCTTACATAGCTTATAGAAAAAAAAGATATGTTCCGCCTATATTTGCTCTAATTGATAGGAAGAGCCCTGCTTAGAGAAGATAAAAGGGAAACTGGAACCTTTTACACTAATACTATCATGTATATACAAAATTGCAGACGACTCCAGGAATTCCAGGTTTGAATGTGGTCTTGTTTCTCAGAAACATTTAAGGAAGATTATTTTCAGTTATTTATTCAATCTCTTTACATGTGATAGCCCTATTATCCTTTTTTTCTTTATTTATTTGGTACAAGGGATGCTTAACCACTGATCTATATCCCAGCCTCTTTTATTTTATTTTCCTTCCTTTTAATTTTAGACAAGTTCTAAGTTGCTAAATTGTTGAAGTTGAGTTTGAACTTGACATCCTCCTGCCTCAACCTCCCAGGCCACTGGGATTACAGGCTTGTGACACCACCCCTGGCAATACTTTTTGTACTTTTTATATCTTTGGAATGTTTGAAATTAATTTTTTCAATTTGTTGACATGAGTTATTCATAATAACCCCTTATGAAACTTTCGATTATTCTGTAGTTGCTAGTAAGTTTCCTTCTTTCATGTGTATTATCTAAAAAGTTAAGGATTCCTTTTTTTCCCTCTATTATCTTGGCTATTGCTAT
This sequence comes from Aplodontia rufa, assembly GCA_004027875.1. Lineage (NCBI taxonomy): Eukaryota > Metazoa > Chordata > Mammalia > Rodentia > Aplodontiidae > Aplodontia > Aplodontia rufa. The sequence continues at coordinate 15,982 of PVKS010006237.1, forward strand.
GCAATTTTTGCTAATTTTTCATTTATTAATTTTCCCTATTTTATCTTCTCTTTCATTAATATTTGCTATAATCATTATAATTTCTTTCTTCTGTTTCCCTTTTCTCTACTTGGTTTATCTGTTACAGCTGAAATTTAGATTACAGGTATGACTATTCTTTAAAATACAAAAATTATTGATTTAATGTTTCTTTGAAGAAAGACACTGCCTTATGTCAAAAGTAGAAATTTTTACTCATTGAATTTTGTCTCTCTTTAAATTAAAAGATTTTCTAATTTGCTTGAAATCATTGGTTACTTACAAGAGTATTGTCTACATTTGTGGAATTCCCAAATTTCTTTTAAGAAAGACACTGGTTTGGGTCAGCACCTTTACAGGGAGAAGCAGGTACAAGCATCATAAGCATTCCTTGTGGCATTCCTACCCAGTCCTGCCAACAGGGTGAATAGCTGTCAGTGCAGTACATCCATATACGTTCAGTGGCTGCAGAATTGTGTTCTTTCCCTATGCTGCTACTGTGGGCATTTCTGCCCATGAGTAGGACCTCAGATTCCCACCTCAGCTGTGCATGTCAGCAGGGTGGGATAAAGTCTGGGACTTTTTTTCCTCCCAATTCTTTCATTTGTGACCATCTCCAGGAATCCAACAGGAGAGTTTATGAGCTATAGTTGAATAAAATTCCTTGTAGTTGAGGTGCTTGGAGGAGCAAGCAAGAGTGGAACACAGCTAGTATCATTTTTTCTTCAGAACTTCTTAGACTGTGTTCCCCATGCCATGTACATCACTGGGACACAAAAATGTCAGGCAGTCAGAGTAATTAGAATGTTCTAGACAATCAAGGGAAATCTGGTTCTTCTTCTTTTATTTGACATCCCCAATGCTAGTAAGGAGAGTCTGGCAAGGTGGGTCCAGATGTAGACACTCCTTTCTGCTACAGAAGGTGCCACATTCTTTTTATTGATGAAGCAAACCAAAGACTGGACCTGACCATAACTTCCCTCACCCATATTCTAGTTATGGGGGAAGGGAGGCAATAAATATTTAAAGGGAGAAAGCTTATAAAAAGGGCAAATCTAATCCTTCCACAAGCTCTTGGCTCCCTTTCCCACCTAAGGGAAGTCTGCTCTGCTATCCTTTTTTTTTTTTTTTTTTTTTTTTAATAATATCTACCTACTCTGTCTCAGTGTCCCTTGGTTTCATTCTTTGACTAGGAGAGGACATGAACCTGACATCCACAAAATTGGCATTGATATTACTTCAGACTTCCTTACATGCCCCTGTAGGCAGTGGAACGTTGTAACCCCAGCATTCTTTCTGTACCTTGTTAGTGACAGGCACTTGTACATCATTCTGGGAGAAGCATGGAGGCAACGTTATGGGAGCCATCCTCAGTCCTGACACTTGCATGAAACTTCAGTATTTTGGCCACACTCCCAGTCTCAGAGGGCACGTGTTCCCCATACCAGTAGGGCATGGTGCTCTCTACTCCCCCCACATCACAACAGTGCAGCAATCTCTTGGGTGTGTGTTAGGATCACTGCACCAAGCGAAGTCTGACTCATGGGGAAGCTACTCAGTGACTCAGAGGAAAGGACTGTCTGTGGGATCCCAGGAATTGGAATATGCAATGACTCCTGATCCACCGATTAGTTCAAATTCAAATGAGAATTTCCTTCTTAAGATGGTTCCTGACTGGCACCCTGGGAGTTTGCTAGAAGATTACATGGATTCCTATTCCAAAGCCAGACTACTTTGCAGATCTTATCTACTTAGGCTGTAAACAAGCAAAAGTTGAAAAACTTTCCAAAAGCTGAGATTGCTAATAGCTGGGCTCTTAGACTTGCTGGGCCACTCTCTTTTACCTTTTCCACTACAGTGTGCAGACTTTCCCTCCCCTGGCTCTGTACCAGGAGTGGCAAGTGTAGGATATTTTGTTTCTTTTATTATGATTCTGTTGATTCTGTTTCAATTCTTTGAATTTTATATTTGAATTTCAATGTTTTTCTGTTGTCTTCACCAGAAACCCCACACCTATTGCTTTGGTTTTTCTTTGTGAAGGAGCAGGTGAATTCTGGATATTTCTATCTACCCATCTTGCTGCTGTTCTTGAAAAAGAAATTTTAATATTTTAGAATGATATTATAAATGTACTTACTAAAGTAGCGTCTTTTGTTGTTGTTGGCCAAGATATTTTAACTGACTTCTAAGGCCTGCAACTATGTAAAGTACAGTCACCCACAGCATGACAACATTTGAGGTTAGTAAGGTTGTTCCATATATGTTTAACAACATTTTATGATGTTCACACAATGACAATGTCACACAATGTCACCTACAGACACAATTCTCAGAGTATATCCCTATCATTAAGTGACACTTGACTAATGTTAGTCTAAGCTTTCAGAGCTGCCTGTAGAAACAATTTTATGTATTATAATTCCACACACTTTTAAAATCTATCTATTTTGGGTTAAAATCAATCCTTGTCATCATCATCATCGCCAACATCATCTTCATTTCCACAGTTATACTCAATAGCTAAATGTTAAGCATATTAGCAGATGTATTTGCCCTTATTACCATATTATTTCATTTTATCTATAGAAAGCTAATCTTAAATGTTAAATTACCAGTCTAATAAACAAAAACAGCTGAAAGTGCAAATCTTAAATAGATTCAGGCCATTCTTTGTAGGTAATCTACTACCTACAAATTCATATTTCAAATTTATATATTCAAATCTACAAAAGTTTCAAAAACTCCACCAATATTTTAAGAGTTTTATTTGTGATGATATCATCATGGATTGATTAATTATGGTTATTTTGTGTGTTTATTATATTTCTATTTTTTAAAAGTTCCTAAATTGAGCAGATTTTGCCCTTATATTTGTATTAACTATACACTTTATTTTTTTAAGAGAAAGAGAGTCAGAGAAAGTGAGAAACACAGAGAGAGAGAGAGAGAGAGAGAAAGTTTTGCTTTTTGGTTTTTTTTTTTTGTTGTTTTTTTTTCAGGGGTGAGGACCAAACTCAGGGCCTTGCGCATGCTAGGCAAGCGTTTTGTCACTGAGCTAAATCCCCAACCACAGAGAGAAACAGTTTTATTTATTTTTTCATCTGGCTTTAGTTCTTCTGACAAATATGTTTTTGGTGCTGGGATTTGAACCTGGGTCCTCACACATGTCAGGCAAGTGCTCTAACCACTGAACCACCACTCCATCCCCAAAACAATACATTTTTAAAGAAACTTAACTGTTCTTATACTTCTTCCTTCTAATTTTAAGGATCTAAGAATTACTCTGCAAGATCCATGTTTCATTGTTTCCATTATATATTGAAGACACGGAATGCATTGACTCTATTAATTTAAAGTCACATCAATTTTACTTATTAATTCATTTTGACACTCTTACAATCGAAACAAATAAGTAAAAGAGTAAATTTATATATATATATGTGTGTGTGTGTGTGTGTGTGTGTGTATACACACACACAAATACACACATATACATGTAAATAAGCTAACCAAGACTTTGTAATTGGTGTGTATGTGTTTAATTCACTGAAAAAAATGTCATTTAAATTGAGCTTTACTGGGTTGTTGGTGTAGTAAAATGTAGACCATACAAGACTTGTAGTTATTAGAGAGTGAGACAAATATAAGCCTTTATAGAACTTTCTGTGTTTAATTCACTGTGATACATTGACCATTCAAAACAATAAGGATGGTGTCCTATACAAAATACTGCATTGAACAGTTAGCTCAAGCAAAAGAGTCTAATGCCCTTGCAGCTCAGTTTAATGAAGAAATATTTTTCTGATAACTCACCAAGTTAAAAAAAAATATAGAAAACCTCACAATGTAGGAATGACTTACTAGAGAAAATGTTTTGAAATATGAATGTTTAAGAGTCAGATTAGATCTGACCTGTAGACCTAAAAAAGCTACAATAGAGATGTCTGCTTTTGGATAACTTTATAAAATCAGTTAAAACCCCTATGCTTATCTTATTCTTTAAGAAAAATAACAAATATTTCACCAAAAAATCCCTAGTTACTTATAGTCATTTTCAACTAAAACAAATATAATGACCCAAAAGTCCATAAAATTCATAATTAGTGATATATAGAGGAATGAGAGAGAGAACAAGATAGATAATAGAAGTACAACTCAGAGAGAGCTAATTCAAATCAATCACTCTGAATAACATTAGAAGCTAATGGTTCTCTATAAGACACCAAAACTACGGTGATCACGCACTATAATAAACAGACTACTTGATTTGCTAGATTTGAAGTGTCATTAAATATATAATTTTGAATTTCATTGGCAAACTAATAAATAAAACCATGCAGAGATATTAATCTTGGGCATGTTGTTAGACTAAGATGAGTTTGTATGTAAAGAATGTAAAGATACTGATAAGTATATCTTACAATCTGCTATACAAGCATACTGAACACTTCAGAGCAGCTCCCAAATGGCCAGTTCCCTTTACTGCTTCATGAATATAATTGGAAGTAGGACTTATTTAGCTGTAGCCTAATGATTTCAAAGGGGCTGATTATTTTGTGAGGCTGTTAGAATAGCATTTCAAAGTAGAAGAGGGATATGTATGAAGAGCACAACTACTGATGCAGTTGAAATGCTTTACAAATGAGAAAATTAAAATTTGACACTAATAACGTGGTTGCTGAAGCTCTATTTTCTTTAATTAGTGGTCTATTTCTTCCTCTTTTGCTTTCATTGTTGCAATGTCAAAAGTTATACGGGTAGAAAATAGTGGATTAGAATAATATGTAAAGAGGAAGAATATTTTAGGAAAGTTTGTACTTTAAGATTATGTCCTACACTACAAATATATAAATTACAAATGTATCAAGCTTTATTTCAGGGCCAGATTGATATAAAGAAATAAAACAGATAAACCCAAACATCCAATGGTTGCTCTAAAATGTGTTTATAAAAAAACATACTATTCCCATTCTTTTTTTATTTTTTTAAATTTTTTTATTTTTGAACAACCATACAAGTTTTTAACAAAATAATATAAAATGTGTATATATTCTGGATATTGCAATTACCCCCAGGAGTGCCCCCCCAATTACCCTCCCTTATCCCGCCCTTCCCCTTCCCACATTATCTCTAAAAAAAAGTATTAGGTTGTAAAACATTACATCTTATCTGGATTTAACACATGCTAATAGACCACCTTTCTCACTGTCCAGGTTCTAGTCCCCACCTCCACAGATGAGTGGAGATATTCGACCCTTGGTTCTCTGGGTTAAGCTGATTTCACTCAGCATAATTTCTTCCATAGCCATCCATTTACCTTCAAAGGCTGCAATATCATTGTTTCTAATTGCTGTGTAAAATTCCATGGTATAAATGTACCACAGTTTTTGGATCCATTCTTACAGCGAGGGACATCTGAGTTGTTCCCATAGCCTAGCAATAGTAAATTGTGCTGCTATGAACATAGATATTGCTGTGTCACTATAATGTGCTGATTCTAAGTCCCCTGGAAAGATACCCAGGAGTGGAATAGCAGGGTCATATGGTGGACTCATCCCTAGTTTTTTGAGGATTCTCCACACTGCTTTCCAGAGGGGCTGTACCAGCATTCCCATTCTTTTTTAATTTTATTTTATTAATCTTTTTAAAGTTGTTCATTGACTTCCTACTATGTAGGAAGGATTATTGCATCACAAATCATTATAACTGCCTCACTTTTTGTTTTTCCTCTCTTTTTCATTTTTCTAGCATGTGTTACACTAAAATACATTCAAAGAATATACACACATTCTGTTGTTACATATACACGTGCATGTATATTATTTAAAGAATATTTGTTACATATATTTTTATATATAAAATTATATGTACAACTCATATAATATTATAAATTATGCATACAACATTATATAAATATATGCAGTAACCAAAGTTAGCATGTGTGAGCATTTGTAAATAAACTTTTTGAATGTACAGAATTATGTTTACAAATTAGTAAGCAAATAAATTCATTGCAGAGATTAAAATTAGAGAAATTCTAGAAAAGAGTATTCTGGAGAGGACAACTAATCCTTCCAGTGAGGATGAAATGAAATACACATCTCATTTTGTAGTGAAATGTGAATAGAAATTTAACAACATCACATGGAAAATGGTGGGGGATTTTTGTTTGCATGTTCTCACAGGAAGGCAAGCACTTGTTAAAGACCAGAGAAGATATGTAAAGTACCTGAAGAGCTTCTGAAGAAGAAAAAGCAGACAGTAAAAAAAGGACCAGATTGGGATGTGATACTGAGTAGGTTGCTGGGGAAGTTGCAAAAGACCTTGATGATGCTCAGAAACCAGTCTATAGTTTTTACTTGATCACAAGCTTTATTAGAATTTAAAAAAAATAAATGAGAGATTTGCAGGAATTCTGGACACTATATTAGCATGTGTGACAGTAGACAATTATAATAACAGAGAAGCACTTTCAGAGCAGTTCCATGTTGGATTTTCTTAGTACCCAAGATTTGATTGAAGTGATACCAAATGTCTGAGTGACATCAGCAAGCAAGTCAATAAATAAGAGATAGCCGGAACAAATTTTATATATTAAAAGTATGTGTTACGTAGTACAAGAATTAAACATTTTTATATATATGAGGAAAATTAGAAATTCTTTAGAAATTAATATATATCAAAATGTATAGGGTACAGCTAGATTATTGCACTGAGGAAGTCTATAATATTAATGACATGTATTAGAAAAGAAAAATCAATTATCTAATGATCAATTATATAATTATTTTACAATAATATAGACTGAAAAAGCAAATTAAAACCAATGAAAAATCAAATTAAAATGTATACATACACACATATAAATAGATATGAAACATCCCCAGTCCTTTTCATTTTTTTTTTTTTATTTTGAGACAGGGTCTCACTAAGTTGTCCAAGTTGACTTGAAATTTCAGTTCTCTTGCCTAGGCTGTTGGGCACTGTGCAAAAGAAAAACGCTGTGCTGGATGCCATGACACCTCTCTCTCTCTCCTCCTCTTTCAAGTTTCCCATGCTCTGAGCAAAATGGGCTACCGCCTACACCTGAGTACTACTTTCTCTCTTTCTCTGAACCGGTTGGTGATAGATGACAACACCAACATGACAGTCCCTCATTGGCTGGGATAAGCCAGTCTGCCGCTTCACCATTGGTTCCTTAGCGGTCTGCTCTTCCTATATCCATCCATGTGCTTTGGTAATAAAGGGGAAGTTCCAAGTTGCCATCTGAGCATGAGACTGATTTATTCTCCCCCGGCCAGTAGGGAAGGGACCCCTGGAAAGGGAAGGGGGGTCCAGCATTCGGGCTGCCTGCATTTGCCCCCTCGTCCCTGCGTCCCGACTCGTCCTGATTCGGCTCCGTCTCGGGGAATGATCCAGCCCGTCTGGATTCTTCCGCCAGCTACCCGCTCCAGAATGCTGCGGTAGCAACATAGGCCTTCAAAGTGACTGGGGTGAAAGGTGAGTGCCACTGCTCATAGCAAGTTGTTATTGAAAAAGAATTACAAAAGCAAAGTTGACAAGTCTTCAGGTAAATTTAAAAAATGTGAATGTGTATATATACATATATATATATATATACACATATATATGTATGTATGTGTATATATACTCCAACACCTATGGAAAAAAGAACATAATCTCAATCTCTTATATTAAAAGTGTATTAGAGGACTGGAGCAGTGGGTCAGCAGTTATGGTTCTTGCCTGGCTTGTGAAAGGACATGGGTTTGAACCCCAGCACCATGTACAAAATGAAGTGTCAAAGCAATGAATGCCACATGAAAAACTAAGTAAAATTGATTCTATATCTCTCTCACTGTTCCTATCTCTCTTAAAAAAAAAAAACAGGTAAGTATAATGCTGATCTTAATTTTGAGGATATTACACACAAAAGAAAGGTAATGAGAAATAGACATTATGAAAACAGCTGCAAAAACTCATACACAAACATTAGCAAATTAAATTCAGTAATAATATATTAAGTGGTATTATTTCAAGGAATTCAAAGTTGGTTTATTATTTAAACCTATAGAATTATCCATAAACATAGAATAAGCTAAGAAGAATATATCAAGAAAAATAGTTTAGACTAAACAGCTATTTATTATAAGATGGTCAGCAAACCAGGAATAAAAAACCATCAGTCTGATAAACGACATCTACATAAACCTATATCATATTCAATATTAAAATATCCATTGCTTGCTTTGTGATATTTGGTACAAGAAAATTTTGAATGTCCAACGTGGAAGTAAAAATTCTACCATGGCAATACAAGATGATATTTATGAAAAAAATATAGGCATTTGACCTAAATAATTGTGGGAGGAAGAGTAGAAATAAAGATCTTCTGTTGAACGTGAAGTTAAATACATAAAATATCAACGATGTATTCAGTCACCAGAATGGAGATGGAAATGAGTAGCTGAAAGATCAGTCTAGAGGAATCTGTAGACTCTCTGAGCTGGGTTTTAAGATTAGTTAGACAGTATTCCTCAGAAGGCTCACTTGTCAAGAACAAGGAAAACTAAGAGATGTTAGACATGTTGATTTTCTTGATTGAAATAATATCACATCTTTGTATCTATTGAGACTTATAAATTTGTTCAGATTAAATATGGAAAGTTCTTTGCATATCAATTATACTTCAATAAAATTGTTTAAAAAAGGAAAAAGAATTGTTGTACATATATATTGGTAGAGACAAGAAAATATGAACTCTTGGGCATTTCTGCACCTATGTGTCCACAGGCATAGCAATGTTAACATCCATAGATTACAACCTGCTGCTGCGTGTCTGTCTTCCAATCAAAACATGAAACAATAGAGGAAAGGATTCTGGGAAATATATTTCTTACTTAGTTAATTATAGAATGATATAATTCATAAATTACTTAATGTATATCATAATGTTCAAAACATTTCTTATTAAATTATGTGTAAGTATATATTCTATTTTTTATACTTAACAAATTCAAAGATCTTCAGAAACATCAAAGAAGCTATGCCAGCCATTAGAATATAAAGGAACACTCAGAGACAAGAAACATCTTTTGGAAAATATGTTTTTGAAATTATATATAATAACAAGTTCAGTGCTACAAATTAAAATGAAAGAAAACTTCCAAAAAGGAGAAAACACAAAAAAATTTAAAAATAAGTGAAAATGGATCAACTCTTTTGAAAATAAATTCTATTCTAAAATGTCAATAATTTCAGCAAGAGATTGTAAATGCAGAGAATAGTGTACAAATAAAAATAATAATAGGGGAGAAGTTTCTCTAATGGAAGGATTTACTTAAGAGGGCTTTAACTCAGGAAAAGAAAAGAGACTATAGAAGAGAAAGAGAAGGAAAAATACTGTAAGATTTGTTAAGAATGTTAGGAAAATCAGAAATAAAAATTCACAGATAATTAAAATAACTCATATATTCTATAACAATTACAACTACATCAGTCTTCTAAATAGCAGTATTTGGAGGCTTCTGATTGTGACTTGTGATTTTTATATTCTGAGGGAGAGTCATTTTTCTCTAGAATTTCTATTCTAAGTACTAAACTTTATCAAATATCGACATAAAATAAGAATGATTGGTAACACATAAGTTTAAAAAGCACCTTCATCCGACCATTTCTGAATAGCTGATATAATATTTGATTTAGAACATGGAGGGGCAAAATTAAGAGATTGCATGATCATCAGATCTCTGAAATACTGGACTCAACACAGGGGAACGCTGAGGGACATCCTGAATTTACTGATCTCAGACTAAAAAGTAACATGCATTTGGATATTGGGGTACACACACACAGACACACACACACACACACACACACACACATAAACTCTCAAACATGGTGTTAGGCAGTAGCTAGCAATGAGCAGTGAAATGCATGGCAAGGTCAAAAGTGTTAGTTAAATTATTTTAGGGTGTTCTTTAAACTGCTTTCAAAGTAGGCAAGAAAGCAAAGGGTGATAGTTAAAGTGTAGAAAATAAACAGAAGTGATGGAACTAATTGGAAAATACATCAAGAGAAAATGATTAATGGGACTAACTCTTGACAGGGGTTGTTGAGGTCCGTGTAAGCTAGGCATTATGGTTATAAGTGTCTCCAGTTATCTGGAAAGGAAGATTCCTTTAGTAACTCAAGCATACTAGGATCACTTCTGACCAGCTATTAACCCTAATTCCACATTAACATGGGATTAACTTATAGATGAAACCCCCCTAAATAGAATGGCCACACTGACAATTCTGGAGAGGACACACTAAAGTCAAAAACTCCACCACCCAACGTGAAGGAGGAGTTGAACACCTGATTGCTGAAGGTTGCTGAAGAAGAAATGCAGTTGCCCGATAAACATCAAACAGTAATAAATTTGGAGGTAACATTGTCTCTTTTGTCCCTCTGTGCTCAGAGACATCTCTCTCTCTCTCTCTCTCTCTCTCTCATGAGAGCGCTCTCTGCAGGAGCATTCTTTTGCTTTAGTTTATTTTCACTTACAATAAAGTTCTCCTGTGTGATTTTTTTTTTCTGACTTTAACTTTTCTTTGGTTGGAACATAAGAACCAAGGTCTGCAGTTTTAGCTCATAGCTTTTCTATGACAATGGTATACATTTTATTTTATATTTTTAAGTTTGTTTCTAGAACTTTATTGATGACTCTCATGTCTATATTAATCAAAGAACTTTCTGTATACTGTTTTTCCTTATGAGTTTTTCTTTCTTTTATACCAGAGCCATATTGATTTCACAGAATGACTTATGCTCTCCCTCTTTTGAAAGAGTGTGAAGAAATGGTATTAATTATTCTTTACGTTTTTTTGTAAAATTTGTCAATGAATCTCTCTGGACTTTTTTGTGGTAAAATATTTTTACTACTAATTCGTGTGTCAATTTTGGTAGCTTGTGTTAATTTAGGAATGTGTCCATTTCATCCAATATGATGGGTTTGATACAGTTGTTCAAAGAAGTACACTTTTGTGATTTTTTCCCCATAAGGTTAATGATAAGATTTCCTATTTTATTCCTCATTTTAGTAATGCAGGGTCTACTTTCTCATTTAATTTAGTTAAATATTTGACAATTTCACAAACATTACAAATAACTAACTCATAGTTTCATTTTCTGTGTTATTTCCATATTCTGACATTCCATAATTTCTACTTTAAAATTTAGTGCAGTTTTCCTTCTGCTTGCTTTACTATCAGTTTTCCTGACCACTGTTTAGATTGTTCCTCTTGTGGAATCATGGACTCACCTGTTTGCACTGATTTTTTTTCCACTCAATTTTATAACAATCATATTCAATCCAAGTTGGGCATCTGTGTGTTACTTTTAAACCTTTTATTTGTAGCTAGGATTTTAGGATGGCATTTAGTTGTCTCTTTCCTTGATTCCTCTGCTAAACTAAATGACCTAATTTAGATTTTTTTATCTCAATGAATTAACAAAATCCTCCTAATTACCATTAGCATCTCCATTGTTTTAAAAGAGGGTAATGAATTCGCCTCTGCTTGTATTGTTGCTCCCACTGGGAAACCTCTGCTTAAGAGGAAACTGGGAAGGGAGCAATTGAGGTCCTAGTATTCTTGGCTTGCTATGCCTTAGGTAGAGCTTCACTCTGTACATCACTGATAGATGGCATAGATACATATCTCAGATACACTCATCAGCATTATAAGAGGAGTTTTAAGAAATACTGACAGCATGGAAGACAGATAAGACAGACTTTTAATGACAGCGGGAAATTGTTACACCATATCTTGTGGACATTTGCTTGGAATGAAGCCTCTGTCTCATTGATTGGTGGTATACAGGGAATGGGAACTGCTTGTATCTCAAGTGTTCTAAACTCTTACTGTTTTATCAAGATTTACTATATTTTTCTGAAAAAAATGTTTATTCACTTGTTACTTGCTATTATTAGTGTTCATTTGCTATATGCTATTCGACAGTTTACAGGCACTTCTCAAAGCAAACTTTTTATCAGTTTAGCTGTATCAGTGGAATTTGAGTCCATGAATCTCACCATTCTGGGACTGTATCTTCCATTACCTGGTATTTTAATTGTTTATTTTCTTACAAAATTTTTATGATGAGTTATGAATTCCTTTAGAGGAGAACTTGTGATTCTCTGAATTACATTGCTTTCTAATATAAAATCTCTATAATAAATACCTATGGGGAGAAATTATTCTAGCAATATGCTTATTTCTTTTTAAATAAGCACCATGGTAGAAATAAGCTGGGGTGTGTGTGTGTGTGTGTGTGTGTAGAAAAGCAAGAGAGCAAGAGGGATAAGTATTACTTCAGAAATTTTACAGGCCAGATTTACATAGGTTTAAGTATAAAGCATTCCACTAAAAGATGGATACAGATATTTTTTTGGCTGTATAAAAGTGAAGGTACTTGGGAGCACATAAATTTCATTCCTTTTGCACATTGCCATAGTTTATGAATTAAAGCCTGAATATTCCTAACTGGGACATTGATAGGATTTTCTCCCTCTCTTTTTAAGAGTTACAATTTTCCCCAAGTTTTGCTATTAATTTATAAATCCAGATTTTCTTTTACTTATTTATTGGTGCATTATAAATATGCATATTAGTGGGATTCATTGTTATGTATTCTTTCATGTACACAACATAATTTGGTCAATTTGATTCCCAGATTTTTAAAATTATTGCAAGACTTTTTCTTCTGACTTATGAAAGATAATAGGATAAGAAATTGAGTTCCTTGCTAGAGACTACTTTGTATATTCTGTTTTGAAACAAGACAGTGAAGTTGTGATAACCAACACATGGTAAACTTGTGTATTAATTTGCATGTAAATTATGGATCTGAGAAACTGACATTAATGACAGCTGGAAATATGAAAAAAATTAAACAAGTTAGAATAAAATCATGAAAAACATATCGAAATTGAAATGACAAAGATTACCAATGATATCCATCAATGTTTAGTAATGGTAGATCATGATCTAATTAAACACTGGAATGTTCTAAGTAATGAGCAAACACAAAATATAGCTGCATGCAATAACGTCAGATGAATCTTATAAACATATGATTAAACAAGTGCTCAAAAGTAAAAGAATGCATGAGTATGATTTTATTCATCTCAAAAAGCAAAATAGCTACATGATCTTAAAAGGGATCCATAAATAATATAAATAAAAGGAAAACCATGAGATTGATTATCCAATGAAAATTTTAAACTGAACTGGAATAGTGGTCATGTCTAGGAAGTAGGGAAGTTATCCACAAAGTATTCAATAGTGTTTTATTGCTATATTTTAACCTGTGATATATTATCTTAATATCTTTGCTTAGTATTTCATTTTTATAATGTATTTCATTTATTTCTAAAGTATGTTAAACATTTTTAATGGAGGTGGTATGTCTAGCTTTGGGTCCATTTGCAAGAATGGAATACTGTTAAACTCCATGGATAATGACCTTTGACGGGTACTAGATATATCTGAATACAAACAATTTGCACTGTAATAATGGCAATTTTACTGTACTTTTATTTGATCCCTCACTGTGTGAAATCCTCATTTTGTGGCCCGATGTATATTTACAAGTGCAGCTTTCATATTGTAAGTACAGTATTGTCTCCGTGGTTTTACGCTCTTGAAGTTATGTCTTTCTTTAATTGTGTTTTGTTTCCTCAGAAAGGCAGCTGCTTTATCAAATGGTACCACATTAGCAAAGGATGCATACAGTGAAGGCTTAACTAGGCTATTTATTTTGTAACCATGTTTCCAAAGTGTTCTTAAGAGGATAGACCAACCTCTTAAAAATCTAAACTTTGAAAAGGAAGACATAGTTGTAAAGTGTTAGACGCTCTTTGAAGCAGTTTTCTGAGAGCTATCAATGAACTCAGGAGGAATGGCTGAGTTCTGTGTGTACATGTGTGTGCGCATTCTTTATCTATTTTGTAGGATTATAAAAGATTTCAACCTGCAGATGTGTATTTTAATTTGTGTATGTGTGTGTTTTTATAACACAATGCTTTAATAATATCAGGGTCCTGAGATATGCTGCTTGAATTTATAATGAAGTTATAAATCTTTAAAGTCAAATTGAATATCCGTACAGAGTAACATTCATGAAACTCTCCTAGGCTTTCATCACAATAATACATTATTTTCCTAGCACAGAAATATGAAATCTCTTTGTGAGCCATAATTGTGTAGAGCAGGGTTATCTAGGACATGCATAAGCTACATATATATTTTTTTAAAGTTTTGAAAGACATATTAAAATAAAGTAAAAAAACATATTCAATAATTTTAATAAATTATTTTATCATATGTCCAATATTTTAAATGGGTAATTAGTACAAACTATTGAGTTATTTTACATTATATTTTGTACTTAATTTTTGGAATTAGTGTGTATTTTATGTTTACTGGCATCTGAATTTGAACACTAAGCATTTATCACACTTATTTTTCCATATTTAGAATTCCTTATATTTGAAAAACATATTTGCTTACACAGTTATTTCAAACAGACATATCAGTCTTCCTTGACATTGGTCTCCATTTTTATAAAGCTAATATATGATTTTTATAAGTATACTTTAGACTTTAGAGCAAAAAAATACCAGTTTCAAAACACTATATTAAAGTAAATTTATTAACTCTCATTTTAACTATTATTAATATCAAAAGGGTTATTTAAAAAGTTGAAAAATATGGCTGGGTGGTGGCTTAGTGGTTGCAGTGCTTGCCTGACATACATGAGGACCCTGATTCAAATCCCAGCACCACATATATAGTTAAGTGTCAGAGAAACAAGGACCATATGAAAAACTAAATAAAATTGATTCTCTCTTTCTCTTTCTTTCTCACTGTCCCTCTCTATTTTTTAAAAAAAGTTGTAAAACAAATCTTTATCTATTAATACCAACTATGCTCTCTTCATTTTTTCTTTTAGAGTTGCAGCCAATTTACATAATTTTATTAATTATACTAAAAATTTTCCTTCAGCTTGATCTTCTGAATAATGTATAATAACTCATTGATTTATATTATAAAAGTTTTATTGTCAATATACATTTCTGTATTTGTTTAGTTAGGTCACAAACAAGCTGTTCCTTATTTTGGAGATCAAATCCAGCTTATTCTAAGTAATGTAACAATAGTGAGATAGCACAAACCTTATATTAATTTACTTTCTTGAATTATTAAAAATTTCACATGCATTCTTTTGAAGTCAACAAAATGTTAAATTGGAGTTGACAGTACAATAAAACTTTATAAAACTCACCCACAATTCAATACACAATATCCTCATATCACCTTCTATTTATTCACAATTTCAGTAACTGATGATGATTTCTTGCATTTGCATGTAGATACGGAACAATAGTAAAAACAATATCAACACCACTTTTCATAGACTTTACTTCAGAAAGTATATATCTGTTCCATTTTCAACATATTTCTACAATGGAACTTGGGAATGAAATAAGTACCAGATTTCTCCCTCATTCCATTCATAGACATAAATTTCAAATCAATTATATTTTATAAATATATCATAAATATAATAAAGCAATGAATGAATGAAAATAGAACATGAAACACTGCTTAAAATCTCAACAGAGTATAATTTTTAATTAAAGAAAGATAAGCTATAAGTTATTGATGTATTGATAACAGAAAAATTATTAAGATGTATGGTTTAAAGCAAAACTTAATTGGAAAAATTATTAATAACATGAGTAGTTCATATACTTTAATATAAAATGTTCAAATTGATAGATGATGACTTCAGGTGTCTATGAGAAAGAATGATAATCTGCAATTATGACCAAATAAATACACATTAAAACAGTTATATGCTACATTCCACTTATCAGATTAGCAAAAATTTGAAATTTATCAGCATTACTCTTGGAAAAAACATATTCATCCTTGTTTTATGCAGTGAAAATGTGAATATCCCTTTGGAAGACAGTTTGGCAGTCTGAATGGAATTTTCATCAGCATACATTTTACCATGAATTTCACTTCACAAGAGTAATAAATAATCACTCATGCAAATAAGAACAAAACTGTTTTGTGAGTTAATAAAACATTAGTTTTTACTAAATTATAATTAATTAAAATTATTAAATTAAAATTCTAGCATTTGTTAAGTTTATGTACAATCATATCATATGTCATTCTAAATAACAGTTAAAAAATGAAGTAACTCAGCTCTGAAAAAAAAATGAAGTAATCCACCTGTATACATTGACATTGAAATTTCCATGTCATGTGCACTAAATATTATAAATATCACTCTACGATGTTATTAATATAAAGCTATTTTATTTGCTCATATAAATATATATGTTTAAGTATGAATAATTACAAAGTGATTTGTAAGAAAGAAAAGTGAATTATGGCAGACAAGGTGGTACCCATCTGCAAGCCCAGCTTCTTGGCAGGTGGAGGAAGGAGGACTGCAAATTTGAGACCAACATTGGCAATTTAACTAGACTCTTTTCCACTCCCCCCCCAAAAAAAAATGAAAAGAAAGAATGAATGAAACGACTGGGAGAATAACTTCATGATAGAGCTGCCCTGGGTTCAATCCCGCATATTTATAAAGAAGAAAAGAAAGAGAAAAGGTAAACAAAAGTGATTTTCAAGGAACAGTTTCATAATTCAGGGCATGAAAATATTAAATAATTTAATTAATGTTAATTTAGCAAAGAAACCAAAATGTTAATAACTGGAAGAATTTGTATTTTTATTTATGAACTCTCTTAAGATATAGCAGTATTGGATGGTCCAAACATATTAGGTGTAAACATTGAAAAAAAAGAAGTATTATTTGAAACATTATGGCATCCTGAATTCAAATTATAAAGGAATGCTTTTTTTCCATAGGAACACTGTTAAATATGGTGCTTATTTAATACACAATATATAGTAGTATGTAGATAGATAAATAGATCCCTCATAGATCCTTTTATGTGATCCTTTTATGTGAAGGTCTTGTGAAGGTCATCCTTTTATGTATTTTCTTTATAATGTTTTCTTTATAAAATGTTATTCATTAAGAAACTGAAGGGCTGGAACAGAAGCTCAGCTGTTGGAGCACTTGCCTGGAATGGGCAAGGACCAGGTTCAAAACCCAGCACCTCATACACAATTAAGTGTCAAAGAAATGAAGTCCAGATGAAAAATAATTAAAATTGATTCACTATTTCTTCTCTCTCTCTCCTCCTCAAAAATGAAATGTTGAAATAAATATGTAAAATTAATATATTCTTAATTATGCAAAGGATATGAATTTTAAAGCACATTTTCAAATATAAAACACATTAAAACCAGTTTACATTTATAAAAATTCAGCAAAATGCTCCTTAGAAATATAATTTACTTTACTCATCATTGTCAGACTCCTTGGAACTTTGTAAACCAATCTGATTTTAAGTTTGACAAATTTAGAATCTCATAATTATTGTTTACATGTTAAATCACACTGGATATATTAAATTTGCAAAATGAGACAAACAGTTACACACTCAAAAAAAATGGTAGAATAAGAATAGGAAGATCACCACAAATAATTACATTACTCCACAAATTTTTTCTGAAGTTCTTAAAAAGTGCCTGAAACCTTTTTTTTTCTTCCTCTGATATAGACAGGGTTTCACTCTGTTGCACATTCTATTTTTCAACTTCAGACTCAAATAATCTTTCTGTAATTGTCCCAGGTTGCTGGGACTACATACACTTCACCCATTCTTTTTTTTTTTTTTTTTTAGGCTAAAGGGCTTCTTTTAAACAGAGATGCTCGTTAAAGAACTGTGGATTTACAAATTTTCCTCTTACCTTTTGCTGTTTAATGAAACCACAAATGAGACATGGAGACAGGATATGTATACTTTTCTTTTTCTTCTTTTTTCCTTTTTGTTTTTTTGTTTGTTTGTTTGTTTGTTACTGGAAATTAAGCACAGGGACACAACCACTGAGTCACATCCCCTGCCCTTTTTTATTTATTTTTTATTTTTTATTTTTTATTTTTATACAGTGTCTCACTAAATTGCTTAGGGCCTTACTAATTTGCTGAGACTAGTCTCTAACTTGCAATCCTCGTGCCTCAGCTTCTTGAGTCTCTGGGATTGCAGAAGTGTACAACCATGCCCTGATGGACATGGATATGAATAATTTAAAGAGATTTACATATTCCTGATGCACTGATTCATTCAGATATTTGCACTGTGCGTACAAAAAAGTGTTCAGACCACATTTAAATAACAATGATAATATCAATGTAACTAGAGTTTTAGTACTAATTTAAAATTTTTAATCTTACAACAATATACAAAATTGCTGAAGATTGCTTAAAGTTTACAGCCAAAAAATTAGTAAAATATGTGTAACTCATTAGAAGATCCTGCCTTCAGAAATTTACATACTTTTTTCTTCTAAAAAGTTTTTAATTGTACCTATTTATTTATCAACTTTTTAAATAAAAGTAATACATTAACCATTTACTACACTTTTTTACTTTTGCATTCATTGCAGCAACAAAAGACATTGTGACCTCTGCCATCAAAGAAGTCACATATGGCAACAATATCAACATCAACAAAATAACAACAAGGATTAAACTAAGATGGGAAATTTGAGACTCCTGAATAAATTTCAATAGATTGATATACTTTAAATTGAAGAATCTAGGATTTTTTAGTGTATGGAGTAATATTTCTTTTTAACTCTGCATTGTAAATAAAACATAACCAACACAAGGAGAAAAAAAATCATTCAGTAAGAGACATCTCATGAATTTCTGACAAAAAGAAAGCCAGTGAGAATGTTTTCTACACATCTCAGGAAAATCCAGTAAAACACAGGGATGGTATGGGACTAAAGAACTAGACCAAAGAAGAAATTTACAGCCATGTTAGATGTTTGTTCTTCATCTAAAGGATGAAATGTTACATTAAACCACATGACATAACCAGCACTCCATTTTCATCAATGATCTGATCATAGTTTGGATTATACTGCAATGGAGAAACAGCACCTATGGAAAGTTTAGATAGGAAGATCTTGAAATGTTCAAGGAAATATGTGGAAGTAGAGCAGTGGTAATAAAGATGGAGGACTGTTGAGATAATAACAAAATTTTAAATAAAAATAAATCGTCAAACTAATTTTAAATATATTTTGCTGTGTAACCAATTTAGAATATCAGTGGCACCAAAAGAGAAAACATTTTATACTGAATAAATGTAAATATAATTAATGATTGTGGGGTATATTTAAAAAGTTCTAAGAGGGAGATGACATTAAACATTCAAAATAGAAAATAAGAAATTTCTTAAATTGATTTTAAGCTTCTACCTTAAAAAATTGGAAAGGATTAAATTAAATCCAAAATAAACACATAAAAGGGAACAGTAAAGATAAGAGCAAAATCAATAAAATAGAAACACAGAGAAAATGTAAAACACTAAAACTTTTGACTCTCAAGAAAGATTAATAAAACTGTCAAGATTCTGAATCATATTGATCAAGAATGAGCGACAAAGAGAGAAAGTTGGAAGTTAGTTTCCTGGGTCACAAAGGGAGGATGCCTTATCAGTATTGACTCTGAGACATGAAAAAGACAAAGTATTATTATTAATGACTTTATGGCAATAAATTTGACAGCTTAAATAGAAACTTGCTTATAAGGAACTACCAAACTCAATAAAGGAAAGAAACATGGTAATGTAAATATCACAATGTATATTTAAATAATTGTATCCATGATTGCAAACCAAACTACTTCCCAGATTTCTGCACTGGTGGATTCTGCCAAACATTTAAAGGAGAAAAAAGTATATAATTCATACAAAATCTTCCCAAAAATAGAACAGCAGAGAATGCACACTTGACTCGTTTTATAGGACAACCATGTTATGGTTTGAATGTAGGTGTCTCTCAAAAGCTCACATGTGGTAATCCAGGAAGACTAAGATGAAGTGATTGAGCTGTGAGAGCCTTAACTCAATCAGTGAGCTATTCCTCAAATAGGGATCAACTGGCAACTGAAGGTAGGTGATGTGTTGCTGGAAAGGGTTGGTTATTGGGGGCATATCTTTGGGATATATATTTTGTATGTGGCATGGATTTTCTCACTCTGCTTCCCCATGTGATGCCCGGAGCTGCTTCCTTTTGCCACATTCTTACACCATGATGTTCAGCCTCACCTCGAACTCCGAGGAATGAATCTGGCCTTGTTTTCAACCAATGATGTAAATGCATTTCTCAATGCCTGCTTTGCATGCATATTAATTATGCCCATACCGCAAATCAATATAACCCCTGGCTTAATCTACATCAGACGGTGCCCTGCTTCCAGCTACCCCTCTGCCTTGTGGAGTCTCTGCTCTCCTTGTTCTCCTCAAAAAAAAAAAAAAAAAAAAAAAAAAAAAAAAAAAAAAAAAAAAAAAAAAGAAAGAAAGAAAAAAAAAAAAGAAAGAAACAGAAAACTCTGAAACCATGAATTTTTTTCTCCTGAAATTCTTCTTGTCAAGTCTTTGGGTGACATCAATGCAAAGCTGACTAAAACAAAACATCACCTTGGCATTAAAAGAAGAAAAAATATCATAAACAAAGAAAACTACACTCTGACATACATCCCTCATAGAAATAAGTGAAAAGAGTCTAAATGAGCTATTATCAAATCTAACCTGTATTTTCATTTTAAAAATGTATATAATGATAAAGTAGGGATAACTCTAGGAACACAAGGTACTTTGAACACTCGAAAAATAATTGGTGTTTTACATTATTTGAACAAAACAAGAACATACGTGATTTTAAAAATAGACACAGAAAAAAATCTCTTTGATAAAATTCAGCTGCATGTTGGTCATTTTAGTAAAATTAATCCCGGCACATATGCATGCATTTTTCTCAGTATTTGTTTTATCTTTTTTTAATTTAAAAATATATAGGGATTACTGAAAATAGTATTAAAGGATAGAGATTTGTTAAGATAAAATATAAAGTGTGAGGTTTTATAGCATCCTTGGTTTGTGACTTGTAAAATTATCTTCACAGATTTACTATTTATTCAGAATGACCTGGTGGGTCAAGGTGTTTTTCTTCTTTGAAACAATATTGAGTTTTTGGGGACATGTTGAACCTTAGGTACTTAAGAAAAAAATAATCAGGATATAAATAGGAAAAATTCAGCAAATAAGGTTGTAATTGGGAAGTAAATTTCATGCATATCATATAATAGTTGTGCTTTAAAAATGAAACAGCGCTTAGGAAAAGTAGCAAAAGGAATGTGGGCCTGAACCATTAAGATACTCTAAAGTAAAACAAATATGTCAAGGTGAAGAAAGTGGGAAGCCATGCTGAAGCAGATAGACAAGTAGAGGACGGGATCTCGTAGAGTCTAGCCAAAGGGGCATTTCAAGAAGAGAAAGTCAAGCATAATGCTGCAACATCAAATGAGAGTATAAATGTGCACTGCATGTGATTATGTAGGTTTAAGCCAGGTTCACGCAGATGCCTTCAAGGGGGAGGCACTGAGGAGGTAGTGCATGAGGAGAATGGAAGCCCAGAGTCAACAGGAGTCTATGCGAGTCTCCACAGGTGTGTTTAAAGGTAGAGTTACACAAACTAATTGAAGACAACTGGTGCCAAGACAGTGATTATCCTCCTTATCTTTCTTACTTATGAAACAAGATTTCATGGTAACCATAATATGGTTTTCTATTATTTCTCTATGATTCTGCTTACTTACTACAACAGAAGGAGCAAACAAAGGAAGGAAAGAGGAAAGGAAAGGAAGGAGAAAAAGGAAGGAAGGAAACAAAGGGAGCAACAGGATGGGAAATAAATTTCAACTTTTTCCCCCATGTTCTATGTGCACTATGATGGGATTCATTGTTACATATCTATATATGTACTGAATATAATAATAAAAATTGGCCAATGTCCCTCTCCAGTACTCCTCCCTTCCTCCCATCCCCTGGTCCCTTTCTCCTGCTGATCTTCTTTTGAATTATTTTTTTAACTATTCCATTTTTTACTGATTGTGTGGGAATTATTTAGTATCTTAGTTGTACGAAATAGACTTTTTTCCTCCCCTGCTTTAGCCATTCCTTTTCCCCTCTGGTCCTTCCTCCCCTCTCCCCTTCTCTTTCCTCTGCTTCCTAGACTATCTTTAGTTCATCTATTAATTCTTATTTGAATGTTTTTGTATGTAATCTTGACCTTACCTCCCCCTTTTCTTTAATAAAGAGGAGAAAAGCTGTCACCCTAATTCATAAAGTATTATTATTTATGTGCCATGTATTGGGAAAGTGGATCGAAACCAAAGCTATTAAGATAGGATACACATCTCCTCAGGTCTCAAACAGTAAATTCAATTACTGTATAATTTAAATGTCACTGAACAGAAATATCTATCAGAATAGTGCTGATCACTTCCGTTATATCAGGGGCATGGACAAGGCCCAGTGCAAAGATCTAGTTCTACATGTTTACATGCCTGGTAAGGAAAGTGTGTAGTCCATGTTTAATGGTCTCTGGTGCAGATTTTTTTTTTTTTAAGAGAGAAGGACAGTGAGAGAGAGAGACAGAGAGAATCAATTTTTATTGAGTTTTCCACATGGTCTTCATTGCTCTGACACTTAATTTTATACATGGGTGCTAGGGTTTGAACCCATGTACTTGCACATGCCAGGCAAGCACAGCCACCACTCCAGCCCAAGATTTATTTACTTTTTTTATGAGAGAATGGGACAGGGAGAGAGAGAAAGAGAAATTCAACTTTCTTTTTTCACTTGGGACTTGTTTTTCTTCAATTGGTTGTGTATGTGGTGCTGGGGTTTTAACCCAAGTCTTCACACATGCCAAGCAAGCACTGTAACCGCTGAACCATTGCTCCCGTCCTCTCATGAAGACTTTTGCACTTTTATCAAAGTGGAAAAAGATGGAGAGGAGGCAGCAATTTCCAAATGCATTTGGGTAAATGAGCATTTCCAGGGGCACACTGAATACTTGCAAGCTAGAAATTAACAGAAGATATGCTCCTAGAACAAAGAAAATCATATTTGGTGAGAGGCTGTTGGGTCCAATACATGTGAATTTAAGCTGTAATTTATCCTCCTGCTCTTCATCACAATGATTTCTAGTAATAGTGTAATTGCCTCCATTTGAAAAATGTAGCAATAATGACAAAAGAACTTTCCAAAAGTTCATGCACTGATGTGGAAAGAAGATGGAAACAAGCACTATAAATGGCAGATGAAAAATGTATTTTCCATGACAATTTTCAATGAAATAGGAGCAGAGTTCATAGGAAATACCTTTATAGTTTCAAAGCAATTCTAGGCTTTAAAATTTCTCTAAGATTTCAGAGCTTTCAAAATGACAGTCTGAGAAAAGAGACAGAGATGAAAAGAATTAGAGGTGAAAATATAAACTTTTATATAAAAAGGAAACATTAGAAGTGATGAATGGCAGATTAGGTGCAATAATGCACATATAGGATTGTCAATACATTGTGGGAAAGACAGGAAATTATCAGATTTTAAACACTGAAGGAGATAAAAGAAGTAATTTTGGAGTAGACAATAGATACAGAAGGCTACAGTTATAAATGCAAACTTCTTAAAGAACAAACAAAAGTAACTGAAAAAAGCATTAAATATAAAATGGAATGTGGTCAGAGGAAATAGTGCAAAAAGGAACTCAAAAAATCTACTACTTGATGAAAACAATGTCAGAAAAATTATCATTATTAACTTTTTCAGATCCTGGGAAGTTGGGTAAATTTACAAAAGTCTTGGGAGCATTTATTCAAAAAAATGAATGAATCATGTAAGAATTGTGAGATCAGTGACATTGAAAGCTTTTCCATTCCAGCCCACCCTCCTCTGCTCTGGGATATCTTTGAAAACGTACAGTGATGATAGCAGCCTACAAGTCCCTGGAAGAAAACAAGGCGGGAGCTTTTTCAAAGCCCCTTCTCAGTATAGTCATTATTTTACCTATCAGTTCCTCAGAAAAATCCCAATCAACAGGCTTATCTTTGACCTGACTCAGAGACCCTCCAGTACTAACAAATACACTCTGTGTTGGGTGTATTTGTGAAAAACAAAACAGCTATTAGTTAATATTGCAGCTGTTTGAGATGGTAATTAAAGCTGGGGCAAATGTCAAGTTGACATATTTAAAAGGAAAAACTGGGAAGGGGATCAAAGTGGGACTTTGAAAACCTGAAAATACCCCTGGGAATCCGGAGAGTCAAATATGTATGTGTGCGCATCCTCTGATATGTATGCATACTAAGAAAAGAGCTAAAAAGTCCCCCCGGCTCTCCACTCTGACTGACTCAGGCTTTACTGTAAGGAAGAAGTGAAATTTATTCAGAGTCACAAACTGCCTTCCTAAGCATTGAAAGTATACAACTTGGAAGATGATAAATAGTTATTCATTGCAAATATTTAAGGCAATGTCTGTCCAATGATAATGCTAGCTTCATAAAAAAGATATTAGAAGTATTTCTACCAATTCAGTTTTATGTAAGAGTTTGAGAAGGATTGTTATTAGTTTTTTTAATGTTTGGTAGAATTCAGAAGAGAGGCACTCTTTGTTCATAGAAATTATTTTTCCTACTGGTTTAGCATCTTTATTCATTACTAGTTAATTTATATTAATATATCTTTAGGAGTTGACTTAGTAGGTCTTATCTATCTCAGAACTTATTTATTCTTGTATGTAATCCATTTTTTGTCATATAGTTATTCATAGCAGTTTTTTATGATCTTTTATATTTCTGTGTTATCAGTTGAAATATCTTTCATTCTGCTTCTTATGTATTTGACTTTTCTCTCATTTATTTGTTAGTTGATCTCAGGATTTGGTGATTTTTCTCTTTCCAAAAACACAAATCTTAGTTTTATTGATATTTGTATAGTTGTACATTCTCTATTTCATTCATTTCTGCTTTGATTTTTATGATTTCCTTTCTTCTGCTAACTTTGAGATTAATTTGTTTTCTAGCCCCCAAGGATGTAACTTTAGATTGTTCATTTAAGCTCTTATTTTTTGATACAAATGTTTATTACTGTAAACTTCCCTTTTTGATCTGCTTTTGCTGCATACCACAAGTTTTGGTATTGCATTTTTATTTTAATTTGTTTCAAGGTGTTTTTTGATTTCCCATTGGGATTTCTTCTTTGAATCAGTGGTTGTTCAGGAGTATAATCTTTAATTTCCATATATTTGTGAATCTTTAAGTGTTCTCCTGTTGTTAGTTATTAGTTTCACATCATTGTAATTGGAAAGGATATCTGATATGATTCAATCCTCCGGACAAACAGTCTTGAAATCACTGAGAGGTAGTTGATCATGACTCTCTTATTTAATATGATTAAAAGCCTGTTCTCATATGAACTGAGTTCAGAAGGAAGTGCCATGGCATATTCAAAGTCATAAAGGAAAAGGAAAAGACTAGCAATCAAGAATTCTATATCTACCAAAACCAAACTTTTGAAATTGGCATCAAAGTTAATAGAATTCCAGGAAAACAAAAATGGAGAGTCTCTTGGTAAAAGAACGGACTTACGTGAAATTCTAATGGAAACCTTTCCAACTGAAATAAAAAGACTTCAGATTACCTCAAAGTCACATGAAAAAATGTAGAGCTCGGATTAAAGGTAACTGCATAGGTAAATAAAATAGAGCAGTGATTTTAAGGATGTGCTACAAGACATCAAAAGAAAGAGATATAATTTATGACAATAACAACACAAAGAAGGGCCTGGAGCCATGTCTCTGCAGTTACTGAGCTTGCCTGGCATGTGTGAGGATGCAGATTCAAATCCCAGCACCACAAACACAGCAAAGTATCAAAGCAATGAAAGCCACATAAAAACTAAATAAAAGGGCTGGAGCAGTGCCTGAGTGGTTATGTCGCGCGCCTTGCATGCACTAATATGCAGGTTCAAACCCCAGCACCACCCCAGAACCACCTACACAAGGAAGTGTCAGAGCAACAAAGGCAACATGAGAAACTAAATACAATTGCTTTTCTCTCTCTCTCTCTCTCTCATTGTTCCTCTCTCTATATATATAAAAAAACTAAATAAAATTGATTCTCTTTTCTGTCTTTCTCTGAGGAAAATAAAAAAAAAGAAGAAGGCAATAATGGAGTAATGTAAGAACAATAAAATGCATAATACCTTTAGAAAATAAGTAACAGTGACAGAAATTGATCTTACCTTACCAATAACCATACTAAATGTGAATGAATTAAACATTCTAATTAGAAGGAAGAGATCAAAAGAATGAATTTAATAATACAATGATACAATTATGTGCTGCCTGAAAGTGAAATTCTTTAGCTTCCAACACAGACAGCTTGAAGATAAATTATGGGGGAAAATATTGAAGAAGTAGAGAGAAAGAGAGAAAAGAGTAAGAAGAAAAAGGAAGGAGAAAAGAGAGTAGCTTTGCTAACATCAGAAGAGAAAATAGACATCAGAGAAAAAATTGGTATTTTATTACTGCTTGCTAAGAGAACATTTTAAAATAACGTGTGTCATTTTTTAAAACACTGCTTACAAACCATAAATTCCAAACATCATAGTCCTAAACTACATGAAGAAAAACTATAGAAATCAAGAGAGAAATGATAAAGATATTATGCTACATTTGATAATGACTAGAACTCAACAGCAAAATAGAACACTTGAACGACACATGAAGATGGTAACATAACTAGGCCTAATGTTCACATACAAAATCCTCCACAAAACAATGGGATACAGATTCTTCTCAAGTGTATGTGGAACTTTCTCCCAGACAGACTATAGATTAAGTCATCTCAAATTTAAAATAATTGAGAACTATGAAATATTTTCTCAGACCACAGTGAAAACATTTTAGAAATTTCTAACAGAGGGAAATTTGGGAAATCTGTAGTTATATGGAAATTAAAGAAAACAATTGTTAAATCAATGGATCAAAAAGGAATTAATAGAAAAATTTAGAAAGTTTCTTGAAAGAAAACAACAACAAACATACCACAGTGTATGAACTGTAGCTAAAACAGTTCTGTTGATTAAGTTACAGAAAAGATGCATCTAAAATTAATAATCTAAGGGTCTACCTAAAGAAAGAGAAAAAAAACATAACATTAGGAAAACAAATATAAGGAAGGAAATAATAAATAGAATAAGTAATGAAATAGATAATATAAAAATCAAAGGTATCAAAATATAATTTTAATTCTTAGAAAACAGTACTAAGCCTGTAATGGGAAAGAGAGGAATTGAATGGGGAAAGATTAATCCATAAGCAATGAGTTATAATTAGATAGTAGCAAGAAATCTGTTGTGCTGTTACACAGGAGGGTGACTATAGAAAACAGTGATGTACACACTGAAGTAATGATAAATGTTTGAGGAGTTAGATATATTCAACCTGGTTTAAGCATTATATAGTGTACATGTATTAAAACATCATGGGACAATGATTTGATATTCATAAATATTTTCATTTGAATTAAAAATGAAAACTCTATCTCCTTGGCCTTTAGCTAACTGATTCAAAGAGAAATCCCTTTGTATTTGAACAAATAGAAGAAACTGATTGCAGATGAAAGTACGGTACACTTTTGAGAAGTAGTCAGAACTTGATGGACTTTAAGTATAACAGTCCAGATAACTGTAAAAAATAAAATGTTAGATTATCTAAGGCCTGTAAGAGACAGGTGATGAGGATGGTATGTGGAGATTTGAAAAGTAGAATGAATGACAGTAGCCACCACAAAATAGATAATCCAGGAAACAGAAAATCATAGATTTTATATACAGCTAAGTTAATGATCATGAATATTTAGTTTCTACAATAAACTAAGAATTCTTACTTCAATAAAATAGAGAGATTAGGTAATTAGGTTTTTCCCAAGTTAGTTTTTCTGTTTGTTTTTATCAGTTGAGATGAAATAGTGATAGAGTATTATTTTTAGGAAACTTTAAGTCAAGACTATTGATCAACTCATGGAAAGATAAAATGCAAATTGGTAATATTACAGCTGAGATGTGAATACAGAAATCCTGGGACAAAAAGAAAACCTGCACAAACACCTCATCACTGTTTCTCCCACAGGAAAACTAATATAGCTCAAGATGACAGCTACCACTCAGAATTCATCAACAGCTTTCTTGCCATTTCTCAGAACACAGGTAGGTAATTTTTTTGATAGTACCTTCCAGACTGTACATAGAAAATACTTATCTTTATGTCAGTGCCAATAGAGTAATTCTCCCATGTTTGTCCAAGGCTGCTTTAGAATCATAGTGCATAACTACAAAGCATAAATGTACTGTTTAGTAACAAATAAAAAGCAGATGGACAAATACGCTGGATAAGAACGCCAAAAGATCAGGGTTAGCAAATGTGCACAATAGAAAATTAAAATTACCTTTGGAGTTTTAAACTGCACTATAGCAGACAAGATATACATAATTTTACTTGTATAACACAGTGAAAATGAACTGTACCAAAAGAAATTCATCTTCCAATGCAGCAATTATAAATACATTTTATTTTACATTATTTTTCCAGTAAATTTGTAACTTTAAAATAGTGAACAAGATTAGAGGCTTTAGTTATTGAATATGAATAGTTTATACTGCATAAAGAAATATTTCTATGAGCTTATTAGTTTTGTATTAAAATAATCACTTAATAATTGAGTCTCCCAAAGACACCCTTGTCCTTACATAGCAATAGGTACAATGTAAGTATAAACCAATTCTGCAAAGCTCTACTAAGAGTGACTGAAGAGTAAGGTCTTATGGCTTTCCCATGCAATTATTTATGTGTGAATTGTTTATGTTTCAATAGAAGAAAATAGCTAATCTTTCAGGAGGCATCTGGACCCATTTCTATTTTTAATCCTTCTATTTGAACTAAAGCCTAGAGCATCTTTCTGTTTTGACATTTTGGGGCTCTGGAATTTTTGGTTTCATTTTTTCCTCAAATTTGTCATAAATATGCATTTGAGGAGTTAAAATGATGTACACAAGGTCAGTTTCATGCAAAAATCTCTGAGCTTCTACAAACATGCTGAGATTTCTGTGACATCTTTCATTCTTCCTAAGATCAGAAGTGAATAGTGGACTGTGACAGACTGGAATGGTATCCACAATAAATAGTGTGAAGGCAAAAAAGTAGTAGGTACAGGTTTTTCATTATAAATATTCTGTTGCTTTTAGAATCCAGTATGCAAATTTTATAATGCAAGTACCTTAGAATCTCAATTTGTCATGTTGAGAGGGATAATACTTATTTGAAATTGGATGATATTATATGAAATTGTCTCTAGCTATCAACTGCTATTTTCATCATTAGTAAATCAATTTACCATTATTTAAATTTAACAAAAAGTAGCTGTAATGGACAGAATATATTCTTCTAGAATTCATGTTTTAAAGTCTGAACCCTGTAATATTAGGAATTGGGGCCTTTTGGAAGCAATTAGGTTTAAATAAGGTCATTAAATAGGGTGTCCATGATAAGATTAATATCTTGTAAGAAGAGGAAGAGAGGCCAAAGCTGTTTCTTTCTCTCTCTCTCTCTCTCTCTCTCTGAAATGTGAGGCCATCCTTAGAGGAACTTCTGCAAGTCGGGAAGAGGGATGGAACGGAGTGCTGGCATCTTGGCCTTAGACATTCTAGCCTGCAAAATAGCCTGCAAAAGTATGATGAATCAACATCTTTTGCTTAAGCCACCCAGTCTATCGTATTTTGTTATAGCAGCCTGGGTTGGCCAAGACAAAAGCTACTTCTACAAATAAGCTCTGAGACATGTTAGTCCTCTTTGAAACTTACTCGGAATGAGCATTATCCAGCCTATATAAGAATAGGTAGGTGGTACTGAGGGATGCTCTGCAGCCAATCACTCTGACTATTAGGGACATTAGATAATATCCCCATGTAATAAGTAATGCTCTCAATTTATAAAGCATGGGGCTTATCAACATTTTCAGCACCACACTCTTAGACTCTCATTCCCAAGGACGGAAAAAGATTTCCTCAAGTCAAACAGTTAATTAATTTGAGATTCTCAGAATTTACTTAACGTTCCTAAAATCATGGATCTTTCCTATATCTTTAGTAGATCTAAGCCACAAAACAAGTCAGTTTACAAAGTTCATACTTACTTCCCTCTCTATAGTTCCAAACTTGTTGCACTATATTTTCAAATTTTCTGTTAAAGATGAATACATGAAAGCAAAGAAACTGAAATGTGTATCTCATTCACAGAGGACAGAAACATCAACAGAAATTCATTCTAAGAGGAAAAAAAATTATGGGATTTAAGATGAATCTCAAAGCAGGTAACATAAATATGGTCAAAATATAAAATAAAATCATTATTAAAGAATTAAAGGAAAATTAATTATAATTACTCATCAAAAAGAGAAAATCAATAAAAGACATCAGTATTACAGACAAAATGCAAACAAAAATTCTGGAGTTGGCAAATTAATAATAAAAAGTTTTAAATTTTTGGAACATCAGACTGAAATAGCAGAAGATTCAGTTAAATAAAGATAATTCATTATAATTTTTCCATATCAAAACCAGAAAAAAATAATGAGAACAGAAATGAATCAGAGACCTAAGGGATCCTAGAAATCATAAAAGGAGTGTCAGAGGGAGAAGTGAAAGAAAAAAGGATAGAAAAGTATTTGAAGAAAAAGTGACCCAGAAACTCCCCATATTTAATGAAAAGCATCAATCTGTACATGGGAAAACTCCAGTTGAAATAATCACAAGACATTACAGTCAAACTTTTGCAATACAATAACAAATATTTTTCAAGTCAAGAGATAAATGTTTTTTTTTTCTGAGTAGAGGAACAGAAATATGATTCGCTGATTCCTAATGATCCGTATTCATGTACCTCTGTATTTTACATGTGCCTTTAATGGTTTTGCAATTAATTTTTGCAGTAAAAATTTTTTAAAGAGAGAGGGATGGTGAGAGAGAGAGAGGGAAAAAGAGAATGAATTTTACTAAGTTTTTAATATGACCTTAATTGCTCCAACACTTCACCATGTACATAGTGCTGGGGTTCAAACTCTGGTCCTCCTCACTTATGCCAGGCAAATGCTGTAACTGCTGAGCCAGCACTCCAGTCCAATATTTTTTTTGAAGAGTGAAAGAGAGAGCGAAGGAGAGAGAGAAAGAGGAGAAAAGGAGGGAAAGAGGGAATCAATTTTTTTATTTCGTTGCTTCAACACTTTGTTGTGTATGTGGTGCTGGGGTATGAAACCACGTCCTTGCACATTCCAGGCAAGCACTGTAACTGCTGAGCCACCACTCCAGCCCCTGCACTTAATATTTTATCCCATTAACTTTCATTTTACTAGGCTTGGAATATGTGTGTAGACTTTTGGCAGTATGGTCCTATTTTCAATGATTCACATTTGAAATCTGTTTTTTTAAATTAGCATATATTTTTAGATTTAATTATCTGCCAGATTAGTTGTGCCAATGTTGAAGAGAGCAAATCCAAGAATAGTATGTTATTTAAAACATATCTTTAAAATTATTCTTCTTGCTAATAAACAGGTGTCTTTCCCAGTGTATGTTCCAAACTCCCATTTTGTTTACTCAAATATATTTAAGGTTAGTAGTAGGCTTTATAAGGACCTTATAAAGTCACACAGTTATTATTTAACTATAATGAATGCCCTTCCTTTCTTCAAGAAACCCAAAAACATTTTTTAGGAAAACACATAAAGTTCTTAAACATTTTGAGAATTGTGAAATAACGGATCTTAGTTGACACCAATTTTTATTGCCGCTGTCAGTGTAGGAATATAGGGTAATACATGGAATTCTAGATGAGGTATGATTTTTTGCTGAGTCTATTATATTAACAGATCCACTTATTCCACCATTCATCTAATTCCCAATAATATAGTTAGGATTTTTATACATGGCATTAGGAAAAACTCACCCATTTGGGTACTTTGTCTACAATGTAAAAGCCATTGTAGTAGCACAAAATAGGTGAAAGCCTCTGAAATTGGTCCTCTAGACAACATGGTAAATAAAAATAATAATAATGTGTGTGTGTCTTTTGGAATGGTGAAAATAAGGGTCACCCACCCTAAAAAATTAAATGACATGGTAGTAGTGTTCATCATGTTTCCATTTTACTACCTGAAATAGTTAATTTTCCCACTTCAAAATCAGATAAACACTGGAGTAACTTACTGCAAACTCAAATACCCCTCCACCTCCCTGCCTGAATTGCAGTCCCTCTGCTATATGCATATCTTCATTAGAATACATTTCAAAAGCCACAGAAACCTCATACATTAGTTTGACAAACTCCTTCCTGATCTCATAGAATGAGAAGTCCTTTCAAAAAGGAATTAATATACATTTACAGTTTCTCCTAAGGGATAAGCTAATTCTTCCTCTAAGTCATAATATAGCCTGAAGATATCTGTGCTGGCTGACCATCTCATACAACATTACATTGACTCAATGCCTTAATATTCTGCTTATTAGAGTTGATGAATAAGAAATGGTCATGTTGGAGGACTGGAAAAGGTATACGCATTGCAGAAATGAAAGATAGACCTCATGAAGTTTTGGAGGCTTTCTATATAAGTAAAAATATTAGAGATCCAATAATCAGGAATGCCTTAGAACATCATTTCCAAAGTACATGTTGATTTATTATATCTTAAATTTCTCATCATAGAAGAAAAAGCACAATGCGCAATACTTTTCAGATTCTGGGGAAAACATACCTCAAACATGTGTATACTATTCCAATTCATATATGTGATGTGAAAGACTACTTCTAACATGAAGTTTGCATCATAAAAGAATTCTATAGAACATCCCAGATGTGGGTGCAAGAAACTTTCCTCCTTAGGTATACAAGTAAGTGGTCACTATGATATTAGAAATATCAGTGGTTAGATAAGATAACATGCAAATCATATGGCAAGCACCAGTCACAGAATCACTGGAGACACACCTGAGTTTCCAGACCAAAACAAACTGTATACATACATACTATGCATTGTGCATCAGACAACTCCATGCCTTTTATAAATGCCTGACTCAAAACTGAGTCTTTGTAGAAGAGTACTAGAATATGGGGCCAAAACAATTATGCAACCAAAATGGACATTGTGAACCCGTTCTGTCAGACCAGATGAAACATTCCTTTCTGTGAGCCAAAGAACAATACATTCTAAGTTAAAGGGGGTACATCTAGCAATCACCACAACGATGTCTGGAGTTTTCTTCCTACAAATTTCCTGAGGGGGGTATCCAGACTTCTATGTTCCTATCCTACTATTCTTTAAATATGCCCCTAAAATTGGTGTGCTGGAAAATTGATCTCCATTGCAACAGTGCTGAGAGATGGGATATACAAAAAGTGATTAATTCATGAAGAAAGAGCTGCTGATGTTATTTTAATGTTTAGAATGTGGTTAGTTATTGAGAGAGTGGGTTGTTAATAAAATGATGAGTTTTTCCTGTCTCTTTTTCTATCCTGCATCCCCTATAGTGGCCAACCACCATGGGGTGACACAGCATGGAAACCCTCAACAGATGTGGGCCCTCAGTCTCGGACCTCCCAGACTTCAGAACTATAAGGAATAAATCTCTGTTCTTTATAAATTACAGAGCCTCTCATATTCTGTTTTAACAGCACAAAATGAACTAAGACACCATCCAAGTTACAACTTGACAGATTTTATGGCTCCAAGTGGGGTTACTTTTGATCAGCGGATAGAAATGTACAAATCATGAACCTGCATGATGAGTGGGTTCTAGCAGTCATTTTACATAGCATGTCAACCAAAAGCCATTGGCTTTGATCTGGTCCTGGAATGGGTGCAAATGTAGTGCCAGATCAGAAGTGATATGCTGTCTTTCAGGATGCTCTGAGCCCATTGAGTTCTTGTTTTCTAATAAAGAGAATGTGTGAATACAACAACCAAGGAATAGAAACAGAAAACATCCTCACTTACCCTTAACATTAATTCCAGTAAACCCCTGGGGTATTTGTGCTGCTTCTACCTATAAATCTGTCTTCTAAAAGATTAAATTCCTTGATGCCTAAAGCTGACACACTTTCTCCAGAGGAATTGGTAAGCGTTCCGTTGAACTATAAAGTATTGCCACTACCCAAATACTTTAATACTTTAGGTTTCTGTAACAAGTAAATATCAGGAAAGTGGAGAATTCATGGTCCTATTTGGAATAATGGACCCAGATGTTGTAGGGCTGCTGTTACACAATATGTGTGGCACCCATACATTGGTGTTTCATTGCCAAGTTTTGGGTGTGAGTGAACATTTGTAGCAATCCTGGTCTGAGAAAGGTACCATGACCAGGGCACAGATTTTCCAAGTTGGGGGACTTGGAAAATCTGTTTTTGCCAATAGTTTAACCCACCAATATCAGCAGGCCATGAGAGGAATCTAGAATGAATTTTCAGGGAGGAAAGCAATCAATATAAACTGATACCTCCAGAGTTGTTTCAGAGTTAGTGATGTTTACCTAACTTTCTTCTTGTAAGTTTTTCCTGAGAAGTAAGCTTTATTGGAATAATGAAGGTGCTCTTCTAGAAGTAAATTTCTAGAATAAGAATTGGTCATATATGTCTAGAATATTATGATCAATTTTAGGAATAAAACTTTTTTTCTTTTTTTGGTGCATTATAGTTGTACATAATGGTGGATTTATTGTCATATATATTCATAGATACACACAATAAAGCAATGTAATTTAATCAACAGCCCCCCAGCACTCCCCAATGTCCCTCTTCCCATTCCCTGGTTCCTTCCTCTGTTTCTGCAGTATATATTTATTTTAATATACCCAAGTATAATGATATAATTCTTATACTTATGAAGATCCTTCAATAGTATATACAATGACATAAAATCTTGGAGTGTGCTTTATTTTAACTCCTATTCCAGCATTTTCCCTATTCCTCCCTTCTTCCCACCACTTTTTCTTTTTAGATCTATTTGACAGTAGGATTAAACATTTGCATTTTTGTAAAAGCATTAAGTATAGCTTATACTAATTCAGTCCCCAATAACCCCCACCCCTCTCCTTTCTCCTCCCTCTACTCATCTTTCTCTTGTTTATTAAATGGCTTTTTTCTTTTTTTTTCAGTGATTCATTGACTTATATATTGATGACATTCACTATGTAATGTTCATATTTAAACATGAGCAAGTTAAGGATGATTCCTTCCAATAACTTTCCCAATTTTATTTTTCCTTCCTCCATTTATTTCCCCTTTGACTACACCTCTATTCTTTTCCTTATTTTGGGTTAGCTTGCACATATCAGAAAGAACATTTGACTTTTGCATTTTTCAGAATGGATTATTTCAGTTAGCATGATATTCTCCAGTTTCAGAAGCATAGTTTTAAGCTCATTAATAATAAAGAAACTAATCACCTATGGCTATTTAAATTTAATATTTAAATATAAACCAAAATTTGAAAGTTTTTCCTTTAGTTACGTTTACCATATTTCAAGAGTAAAACCACCACATGTGATTGATTAATGATTGTCACTTTGAAAAGGTATGTATAGCAATTCCTTCAACACATATATGAAATGTACTATGTTGAACAGTGGTGACATAGATGACATAAAACTCTGACATAGATCATGACAGATCTAAACTTACTTGAATGAAGGAACAAATTGTGTTTGACTGTAAAAACATAACCTTTAGGAGGGACCATTATAAAGCACTGTAGTGCAAAGTATTCAAGGACTTGATCATATTTACTGATTTATTTGTTGATCATGAGTGTCCACTATGCTTGAAAGTGATGAGTATCCCCTATCCTTCTGGATGTGAACACCTCTAATAAGAAAGCAACACTGTTCTAGAAAGTTATCATAAATTTGTCAGATAATATATCCTACCAAAATAGGTACCATATCCTTCTATGTGAAAATTAGTATATTGCATTAAGAAATGTCACTTTGAGGGGTTTTATTAGGAAATTAGTCATCAAGGGGTTGATTAAAAACTTCCAGTGAGAATATGTAAAAATAGGTTTCACATCATTGATCCATTCTTGTAGCCTGATTATCTTCTATTGAGTAATTAGAGGTTAAACTTACATAAAAATATTCTAAGTATTCCAAAATAGTATTAATATTTAGAAATAACACAAGAATCCATTAATATATTTTTCTATTTCCAATTAGATACTGGTAAATAATGACTAGCTATTAGTATCTGAAATCTTCTGAAAATAGTTATGGTTTAATAGAAAGTAAAACAATAGCATTAACTGTTGAAGGATGACTACAACAGGTGCTTTACCAACTGATTTATCTCTGTTGGTAGACATAATTGAGAATGAATATGAAATAAAAAAATTGTGTAAATTGTTAGAAATAAACAATAATGCTCTTGAAATTTGCAGAAAACTCTTGAATTCTACATGAAATTTTAAATAAATACTAAAATAAAATTCCATCATATTTTTACCTATTCCAAAAATTTCACTGATTTTAAATGAGTTTTCAGTATAATAACATAATAAAAACTACATATTAAAGTTTTAGGGAATAAAATGACTGAAAGTATACCCTAACAGAAATTATAACTAACGGGCAAAATGGATATCTTCCCCCATAGAAGTTTTACTGAAAACCATGGAAACACATACAAGGATACAAATCATTTGGACTGTGAAAGATGAAAATTGAATAAGTCTTCAAAGAGTTATTTAAGTTTTTATCAAGAATATGAATATCCATGATCTTTTACAGAAAACATGGCAACAACAAAAATATATGATAAAAAGAAATTTGAGAAAGGATTATAAGATGATAAAGATAAATTGCACATACTTTAATAAAAAATTCACTATTTGTCTGCCATTGTAAATGATTTATTCATCTTGAATAGAATTGTTGGTATTTTATTTACATATTTAAAGTGATTAACTGTTACAGAGAAAGCAATTATTCTTCCTATCATTTTTAGTTTGTCCAGGAATAGAACACCACCTCTAGGCCAGTTTATTGCAATTGTTAGCTAACTGATTTTAGAGTCTTAAAATAATTTAACAGGTTGATGATAATAATTATAAGAAAAAATTAAAAATAAAACTTCATTCATCCTGATGGAGACAAAATTGAATCATAATTTCCGAAGAACGTATTCTTACCTCTAAAGTAGAAATAAAAGTTTGCAATGAATCATGTTACAGGCTTAGACAAATGCAAAACTATTTTAAAAAATGACTTACATTGATTTGGATTCTCAGATATGTAAGTAATCCTCTCTTAACAGAGTTTTAACAATAATACACCTAACTCCCACCAAGAATTAGAGAGCCTAGAAAAATTAAATCTACTTCAAATACAATAGACACTATTTCGATATAGAAGTGAACAGCCCAGTGGTTACGAGGGACTCAAAGTTTGCCTGTTCTTCCCTTATCATCAACTGACATAGAAAGATTACCTGTGAATGGAATGGGAAGGGAAGGGAAAAAAGGCAATTGCTGTTCTCCAGTATTTGAAAAGACAGTTGCAATTACCTTTCTAATGAGTTTGGACAGAGTCTAAGAAGAGATAGGAGCCCTGTACTAGATATGAGAGTACAAGATTCTCATAGACAGTCATTCTTAGCTCAGGTTCATTACTTCTTTCATTATTACAGGAAGTCTTTCTCTTTCCATTTGCATCAAAATGTTCACTGCGCTCCACTGACCTCTTCTTGTTCAGCCTGGAAATAATTTTAATGCTTATTTTCCAGTGACGTCAAGGAGCTGTACAAATGGACCTATATTATTTGCTTTCTTCCCAACAATATAATGTCATAAGCAATTTTAAAAATTACTAGAAGAAAAATACATTTTGTATAATTATCTTTTCACATAATGTATTTGGTTATTCAGTACACTTATTTTTCACATTTTCTGTATGTGTAAAGGAATAGATGTACTGATCTTATAGTACAGAAAGACGAGTCTGCAAGTTAACTTTGGCTCTATGCCCAGTTTTTAAAAAATATTGGTTGAAATAAAGTAACTAAGAATCTGAGTTATAGCATTTTTAAAATTAGTATATACATGGTCAGATTAAGGAATTATTACTCTGTTTATACAAATGCTGTAGGTCATAATAACAGAGATTGAAAAAAATCTATTTCTCACTGTTTCATCTTCCAGATTTGTATTTACGAAAATTCGAAAGTAGCAATCTAACAAGAATTATAAAATGAGGTTAGTTTTCTTGTCATTATAAACTGTAGATATTTCAACTGAAGATATTGATATTACAATATCCTGCTATTGGAAATAGTTTCTAAAATCTCAGAAGCATTAACACAAATGAAGTAAAATTTTAAAACATAATCAATTAATGTAGCACATTGTTAAATTTTTCTCTCTTCATATATTTGCTGAGAATTATTACTTTTAAGCAAATGATGGCTGTTAGAGTGATTCATGCTATATTTCTTAACCATTATGGAAATAAAAATGAATAGAATTTCTTGTACTCAATTATGTTTGAGTGGTAAGAATCATGATACTGATTCTCATATTAGCACATCTCATGAATGCTGTACAAGCATATATTATATATTTTCTTTTGTCTTCAAAAAACAATATATGGAACATCAATAAAGCACTTGAATTAATATATAGCTTCAGATTTCATTAAACCAGTTTTTATGCATCATAACAACAATATTCTGAGTGAAATACATTTCATGATCTATAGAAAGAAAAGAAGAATATGATAATTTCAAAGGCAAATATTAACCTTAAATCTGAGTCATATAAACGATGTAAGAAACCTCAGCATACATTAATGTACAGATAATTGATGAATTGTAAAATATAAACATAAAGATTTTTGTACATGTCTAAAAGGAACAATTCATTATAAAATTGTAGATACAAGTAATATTTCACTGACATTAAAAGATGGTTATGAAAGAACTGAAATACTAAAAATTCTAATTTTATATTTATAGTATTTTTATATTAAATTTTAAAAGGAATAATAATGAGACAATGGAAAATAAGTATGACAACCTAATATGAAAATTTTAAAATTGATAACAATAATTTTTCATTGATGTAACACAAGTACATTTGAAATTAAAATTTTATTTATTTTTCATTTTATGATGAGATGAAAAAATGAAATCTGATATTAGACTGTTTCTTAAAAAAGAGTTACTAAAAGCAAACTGATTTATTTTAACTTATAAAGGGGACAAAAATAATAAAATATATTTTTAAATTTATGGTTTCAGCAAACTATTACTCTAAAATATTGATTCTTGGTTGAAATGTAGAAAGTACATACGAAAATTTGAGAAAAAAGTTGTATCATCTTTGAAAAGTTATTGGACATAAAATCAGTGGCCATTTGTTTAAGGAAGCAAATTATTATTGGAAAAATTGGATATATAAAAATAACTTTAATTTAGTTATTGTGCTATTAGCTTCCCTTTGTTCAAAAGAATATTGTTTCTATTTCTGTATCTAAGGAGCATTATAAGAAGTTTCAAAAATCATAATTTAATGATGTTTAAATTTCATGGAGAATAATTTTTAATATTTTTGTTGAAACTCATTTACAGAAATGACCATAAATTACAAGCAGACTCAGCACAATGGCTTTTTTTGCAAATGGAACATTTGTACATAGCTAGCTTTCAGAATATTTTCAACATCCCATGATATGCCTTTAATAACCCATCTTATCACTGCTGCTCCCCTAAACCCTGCCTGTCATAAATACCTTATATTAACAATTTGTATTAGTTTTCTGTATTTAAAAGAAAATCAAATTTTAGAATGAAGGATGAGCAGAACTATGCTTTGTAGAATTAAAGGCTATACCATCAATTTAGCATTCTTGGAATGCTACATATTTGGTAAATATAAAATTACATCTAGTACATTTCTCTGCAGACTCTACTCCAAAAAATATAATTCCTTAATTCTCCTATGACATTTCTTGCTCAATTTAAAATTTATAAAAAATGTTACACAACCCCATAGGAAGAAGAGATAAATTGATTCCCATTCATGCATGTATTTATTTAGTCATTCATTAATCAAAACTTAGCAAAAGATTTCTAATATGAAAGATTGTACAAGTTATAAAATCATGACTAACATTCATTTTCTCTCCTCCAGAGGTTTAGACTGCATAGGTCCAGGATGACAGATAAATAAATGTTTGCAATTTAAAGAATTGAAAGCCATAGCAGTCTAGAGATACCTTGCAGATACTAGAGCAAAAGAGGTAGGTTAGCATACAATGAAACTGTGCAAAATTTAACTTTTAAGGATATAATCATGATACTAGCTTTTTAGATGCAGTGATATGATAAAAGATCATATCATTAATCTATGTGATTGATAAATCTTATATTTAAATAAAGATCTTATGTATTTAATATTTCTTAAAGTATGAACATCCAATATATAAGTATATATAATAAATTGTTTTGAAACAAGAAATTTGCATTTTGAAACCCTTTAATTGTTTTAACTTGTATCAAAACAGTAAAATAGGGTCCAAATAGTCTCAAAAATTCATCACTTAACTAGCACAGTTGATAAAGCAAGAGACTATTAAAAATTTTAAAAAGGGTTTTTTTCCTCAGTATGGAGAAAATAAAGGAATAATTTCCCATAAATATTATATCAATATTAATTATTGACAAGAATAAATCACTTTATGTTTGTGATTTTCTATTTGAGCAGAGAGCTCAATTATTAAATTTAGCCTAACATGTAAGACAACCTTCAAAATATTTTAAAATCATGTCTTTACTGTTTTTTTAATGTTTTAATTATTTGTTATTATTCTGTAATATAAAATTATGAAAAAACATATAAAACTAATGTGGTAGGTACAACTAAGGCGAAACATAGGGTTATCCTATATATTTCCTCATGATATATAATTCGTGTGGTATATCATTTCATAAATACATGTGTGAATATACAAACATTAATATAAACACATATGTACCATTTTAGATGATTGTTGATTCATATGCAGTGGTGAGGATTCATATAGAAAGTGCACATGCACACTTTGTGATATTTTCTCCTAGAAAAACTTACAAAACTAGAGTAAAATGCCATAACCTGGACATTGACATATTGACATTGTTAGAATCCACTGATCTTAAGATTTCCCCAGTTTTACTTGTGAGTATGCAAGTTTGTATGTGAAAGAGAGAGAGACAGAAAGTTTAATTCTAAGACTAAGACTTAAGCATTTTATCTTGTGATCATTCTCAGGTACTCACCATCACATCCTCTCCATTGGCACAAGTATCCCCTGTGTTGTCCTTTTATAATTTCAGTTATTGCCCTCATCTCCCCACCATGCCTTCCTAAACCCTATGAAGTGCTCATCTGTTCTTTGTTTCTGTGACTTTGTCAGTTAATGAATGCTATGTAAATGTATGTTTATATATTATACAACCTCATGTGAGCCTTAGCTATTACATTTTTGCACTCACCATGTTTCCTGGATATTTGTTTAAATAATTTTGATTATCAATACTGCTTTCCTTTATTTTGTTGTTGAGTAATATGCCATTGTTTGGATGTGTGCCACGTTTGTTTAAACATTCACCTGTTGAAAGACAGCAGGTATGTTTCTACATTTTTGTTTTGTTTGATATGTCTGTTCTTAGGACAACTTTTGATTCAAGGATTTCCCATATACTTTTTTCCCCTAGACATGGATAACCTCACTCATTACCAATATCACCCTCCCGAGTGCGGTACTTCTTAGATTTGATGAACCTATCATGGCCACTACAAATCCACAGATGACATTAGTATTCTTGGTGGTGTACAATCTAGGGGTTTGGAACAATGTGTTCTGGCATGTATTCATGATTATAGTAACCTTTTCACTGCCCTAAAAATCCTCTGTGCTGCACTGTTCAGTTCTCCTCATCTCAACTGTGACAACCACTGTTTTTTTGTTTGCTTCTTTATGGGGTTTGTTTTGTTTTGTTTGTTTTTGCTTTCTTCTTAATTTTACATTTTGAAGAATATAAGTCACTGTAATGGTTAACACAGATTGAGTACTCGATTGGATTCAAATAATTTTGCATGTATCAATGAGTGTGTTTCCTGAGATTCTTGACATATGGCATGGTTTACTGAGGGAGAAGAACCACCCCGAATGTGTACAATGCATTGCAATAGGCTAGAGGCCTGGAAGGAGAGTAGGGAAAGGAGGAAGACCTTGTGGGCGCAGGCACAACATTCTCTTGGTGTGTTCATGGATTGCTCCTCTCAATCTCCTGAGGATGTGGGACTCCAGCTCCGTGACTTTTCCAAAGTAACCTGATCAGTGACGCTCCAGTGAGTTTCCAGACCTTTGTCCTAGACTCTGGCTACCTCATTGATCCCTCTTTTTTCTAAAGCTCCAGCTTCTTCGACTGAGCAGCTACTGTTTCCTCTGGTTCTCTCTGCAGATGAATATCGTAGAACTATACAATTTCTGATCCTGAAGCCAATTATATTTATATATATTGGTTTCCTCCTCTAGAGAACCCTGACTTATACACTTACTTATGCAGCTAAATGAAATGAGACATAAATGACAAATATTGCATGATTTCACTCATATGTAAAATCTAAAAATGTAAAATCTGTAGAAGCGTGGAATAGAATGGTAGTTTACAGGAACAGGTGTGGAGAGACAGAGACATGGTAGATGAAGGGTACAAATTATGGTTAGAATGAATAAATTGTGGTGTTCAATTGTATAGCATTTTGAATTTAGACTTTATTTAATAATGTGTCATGTCTTTAAAATTGCTAAGAGAATAGACATTAAATGCTTTCACCACAAAAAAATTAATTAGATTGATTTAATCATTCCACAAAAATTCACACGTGTGATCAACCAATTTTCCACATGATATTAAGAATATGCAATGAGGAAAGCATAGCTATTTGATTAATTGTGTTAGAAAAACTGGATATTCATTATGCAAGAGAATAAAACTGGACCCATGTACCATACACAAAAATCAAGACATATTGAATAAGTCATTAAATATAAGACCCGGAATTCTAAAACTTCTTTAAGAAAACATAGGTTGAAAGTTCTCAGATATTGGGCTTAGCAATGGTTTCCTGGATTGGGCATAAAAAGCTCAGGCAACAAAGTCAAATTATATTAAATAACACTATAAATCTTCTGCATAGTATAAATAGTCAACCAAAAGAAGAAGTAATTTACTGATTAGGACAATAAAAATATTAGCTCACCATATACCAATAAAGAGTTCATATGTGGATTCACACAACTCAATAGCTAAGAAAATAAACAAACTGATTGAAAAATAATCAAAGATTGTAAATAGATATTTTCTGTGGATGACATACATATGAAATATGCTTAGCATTAATAATCATTAGTTGAAATATAAATGAAGGCTACAATGAGATATCACCTCACATCTGTTAGAAAACCTAGTATCAGAAAGTTAAGAGATAGTACTTTTGGTGAGGAAGTGGAGAAAAGAACACATGTTCACCATTCATAGAAATTTAAATTGATAATCCCACATTGGAAAACTCTTTAAATGTTTTAGAAAACACTAAAAACAGAAGTACTACATAATGCTGCAGTTTCTCTTCTTGTATTCAGCAAAAGACAATGACATAAGTACCTTAATAAATGTCTTCATGCCCACATACGTAGAAGCATTATTCAAAATAGCCAAAACAAGGAAACAACTTATAAATGTGTACACACAAATGCACACAAATATGTGATGGGATATTATCATTCTGCCCAAACAAAAAAATTCTGCTGTTTGTGAGAACATGTTCCAAACTCACAGATAAAATGCTCAGTGCACTAAGTCA
The DNA here is from genome assembly GCA_004027875.1 of Aplodontia rufa. NCBI lineage: Eukaryota > Metazoa > Chordata > Mammalia > Rodentia > Aplodontiidae > Aplodontia > Aplodontia rufa. The sequence goes on from PVKS010006237.1 coordinate 60,007, forward strand.
GACATAGTATGGAAAGTGCTGTCTTAGCTCATTTATACATGGATTCCAAAAGTCTCATATACATTGAAGCCTAAGATGCAGCAAGGTGATAAACGTGGCGAGATAGCAATCAAACGATACAGTGTCAATTAAGTACAACATAATTGTTAATAATTTAAATTTAAAATTGTTAAAATGCTAAATGATTTCTAGAGATTTAATGTATAACATGAAGATTATAGTTAATAATGATATATATGTACTGGAAATTTGCAGAGAGTAGAGTTTTTGAGTACTTTTATAATACACACACATATGCATATACACACACATGCCTTATGGAAGAAGATAGATGTTAATTAGCATAACTTTAGAAATAATTTTATTATGTATAACCACATCAAATTCAATGGGTTAAATGAGTACATCCTCTTTCACCCTATAAATACATAAAATATTTTAAAAATGAAAATGTAATTTTCTATGTTAAGAAAACAAATTGAAAAAGATAGTAAGTTTAAAATGTATGAAAAATATTTTGACAAAAGTTATCATCCATTCCATACAGAAACTTTTAGCAAACTAGAAATAAAAGGATTGACCCTTTACTAAATGCTAATTGGTTTTTAGAGTTCTAAGGTACAGCATGACAAACATAGTGAATGATACGATATTATATACTGGAAATTTACCGAGAGTAAATTTTTGGGTACCCTTACAGCACACACACTCATCTTCGCACACACACATACACACACACACTCACACGCACACACACAGAGGCATGCACATGCAAACATACACACACACAAAACCCTCATGGAAGAAGATGGATACTAATTAGCATAACTTTAGAAATATAAAGTAGCAGCAAATGTGTAGCTGACATCAGACATAGGGTAAAATATTGAATAGTTTAACCTGTAAGTTTTGGAAAAAGAAGCAAGAAACTCCTTTCTCACCATGAGTACTAACATTTTAGTATAAGTATTAAACATTGAAATTAAGCAAGAAAAAACAATGTGTTAATTGTAATATTCAATGCTGTTAATGTATTGTTTCTTTCTAAATTGATCTACAAATTTAATGCCATTCCAGGAAATGACCATGTCATTATAATTTCTGTATATCAATACAAAAACCTATAATATGCAAAAAAAATTTTTACCTTGAACATCAAAGTTAGAGCATTTACACTATTGGACTTCCAGTCTTACTATAAAATTAGAATTATTATAGTGGCCTAAGTGTTGGTACACATATTATGGGAAAATTTAAAGGACAAAAAACAGACCTTATTATGTCATATGAATTCAAAATATATATCTGAGAGAATAATGCTATCCACTGTTAGGGTGTTAAAAAGGAAAGGGAAGAAGTTATAAAACTCAATCATAAAAAGACAAAATAAAGTAGGGTACAAACAAAAGAACAAGCATTTGGAATAGAAAATTTTAAAAGGTAGATATATGCATGATCAGTAAACTGACAATTTCTCACTAGGGGAGTGCAAATTAAGATCTCAATGCAATTGCCTCACATTCACTAAATGTTTAAAAACAAAAACAAACTGATGATACATATTCGCAAGGACATAGAGCAACTCAGATTCTCATACATTATTTATGAGATTGTAAAATGACAAAATTACTTTGGAAATAGATCTCTCAGTTTTTTAATAAAGCTAAGTAAGCATTCTCTTACTTTATATAAATTTCAATTCTAGGAGTTTACACAAGGTAACCGGAAACATATGTTTGCAGAAGGATTGGTATGACTAATATAACAAGTTTATTCACACAAGGCTTAAGAAGGAAATAGCCAAGGTGACCATCAGAAGAAGGACAGATTAACTGTGGTGCTGTGGTGTATTCTTATAAAGGAATACTGGTCACCTGGTCAACAATAAAAAGTAATGAGTTACTGATGCATAATGTTGTTGAATCTCAGAAAAAGATTGAATGAAGCAATTGTTACTAAAAAAAAAAGCACTTGTCAATGAAGATCTAGAAAGGAATTTGATTATTTCTTGGGAAAATATACAGAATATCATGGTTAAATTATGGGAATGAGGATAGTCACTGAATAGTAAGAGGCATAAACAAATGTTCTGTATTAGTAATGTTGATAACTTGGGTGAGGTCTGGGTCACATACATATGTGTGTTTGTTAGAACTCACTCAGTGCACATACACTTAATGTTGGTGTACTATTTGGCTAATAAATTCTCATCAAAAAATTAAATTAACATTTAAATAATTTAGTAATTTAATTGCATGTTCAGTCACATACTTTGAAATATTCAAAATGCAAAATGAATTAAATTGGTGTTCATGAAAATAGACATATTGACACATATGATGCATATATGATGAGCAAGTAAAATACATCTTGTCGGTAGAACAAGATGTTGTGTACATACTTGTACACTGCAAAGTTCCTTTAATTTCAGAATCTTTTGAAATATTCAAAGTTCAAAATGTCAACAATTCATATAGGGTGAAAATTTACCCTGAAAAATATTTGTTCTGATATATTAAAGAGAGAAGCCTATATCTTTCCTTTAGGGATATTTCTCGAAATGTTCTCTAAAAGTGTCTCATATCCCATGCTTTGAACTCCAATGTAGTAAACTTCCTTTTACCATTTGTGTAGAGATAACTTTCCAATATTATTTTCTTCAGACACTACAATTTTGTCTGCAAAGAAGTCACAATATGAAGATCTGAATTAGTATTAATTAAAAAGTTAAAATATTTTCCTTTCATTGCAATTATGTTAACGTGCATAATCAACTTACTTAACATATGTAATTCCTACACTGGAACATCTGGTTGTATTCTCTTTCAAATTTTTGCTTCAAGTAACAATAAACAACTCTTCACTGCTCAAAATGTATTACAAAAGCTTTTAGTCATGCTTCCAATTTTAATTCCATAGTGCTTTACTGTTATTAAAAAAAAAAAATCAGATAGGGCTGGAGCAGTGACTCAGCATTTAGAGTGCTTACCTGGCATGTGCTGAGGATCCAGATTCAAACCCGGAACCACATAGAGAGCTAAGTGTCAGAGAAACAAAGGCAGATGAAAAAATAAATAAAACTAATTTCCTCTTTACCTAAAATAAAAAAAGTAAAGTGACAATAATTTGTATGAGGTGAAAGAGGTAAAAAATATTGTTTTTGATTTGGAAGAAACATATACACACTGACATTGTGATATTAATGTTATTGAGAGAAAGAGAAAGTTTATATTATTTATTTTGCATCTGTTTTTGTTCTTTTCCTGACAATTAGTCATGCTAGAATTTGAATGGGGGTCCTCACACATGCCAGACAAGTGCTTTACTACTGAGCCACCTCTCCATCTCCCTGTTTTATTTTTTTAAAACATCAAATTATCCAAATTAGGGTACTGTATGATATATCTTGATATACGGTAAGCTAAATTTCTTGGATTTACTTTCCATCTCCAAGATTGCTTTAGCTATTTTTGGACAATTTAGTTTCCATGAATCAGCTTGACAGTGCCTATAGAATACCCACTGACCCTTAGACTAGAATAGCATGAAATCTGTAGGTCAATTTGGAAATGAATATATAGTAAAATGTTAAGTTTATTACTAATGGCATAATGCACAAGACAATTCTACACAGTTAAATTAATAGCTATATAAATATTGATGATAATCGACTATGGAAGAGTGAAATGTAAATCAAAGTTGTTGGTGTTAAGTCATATGTAAATCTAAGGAAATGCAGAAAAAAAAAAAAAAAGAAAATAGAATACTGGATGGCGACCTGATGTGACATAGTCAAGGGATCTGCAGTGATACTATGTGCAAACATGTCATGTGTTTAAAACCAACATGCATGTGCTCACAAACACACAAATCTTTTTGCTCTTATTCAATTCCTTTCCATCTGGCATTCCTATTTTAATGCTTACTGAGTATTATTATAATATGACAGGGATAGACAATTTAGATAATTATGAATTACTTGGTGCCAGGAGGCATTCATTTAAATATGCATATTTAAATTATACTTATATAACCTATAAATATGTATATTTATGGCAAATTATGCTTTCTGAAGAGTTACAAATCTGGTTGCCCCAGGAGGCTCATTTTGTTCTTTATAATAGCTTAGCAAAAAGCTAATAAAATGAGTTAAACTAGTCTGCTGAGAGACAGCAAAGCCTTAGACTCATGTCAGCATCCTGATTTGCAAAGTTATTCCCAGGATCTTCCATATGTAAACCTTGGCTCTCAGTGTGCACACTCTCTATTTATTTCATGGTACTACAAGCTCTTGATAAATTTGTTTCTTGTAGAAACTTGGTGTTGCTTAGCTCCCTTTCACTTGGAGTGTTCCCTCTCATAGAAAGCATTCCACCCAGACAAGGCCTTACCTTCTGTGTCTTTGCACTTGCACATCCAACATGTATGGTCATCCTGTACTACAAAATATAAGATTTTGGGGGTGGACAAGTAAGTGTTCTCTTGCTCCTCCACTTCTAATGTCCCTAATAAACTCTGTTTCATAAGCACTCTGTGGTACTAGAGATCGATAATATTTTTTTTAAAAAAATAGTTTAAGCAACTGATTCTATAGACAAAAGAGATGAAACTGGGAACTGAGGAGCCAAGTCTTTCTTTTTTTTTTTTTTTTAAAAGAGTTGAGTATTTGGGGCTGGAATGGTGGCTCAATGGTTTCGCACTTGACTAGCATGCACAAGTACATGAGTTTGAACCCTAGCACCACTTGCACAAGAAAATCTCAAAGCCACATGAAAAACGAAATAAAATTGATTTTCTCTTTCTCTCTCTCTTTCACTGTTCCACTCTCTTTATAAAAAAAATTAAAAAAAGAGTTGAGTAGCCATACAATCATTAATGCATATGAAGTAACAATATGATATGCATTTGATCATAAACCATAGTTATCCCCACATTTCCCATATCCCAGTCCCTTGATTCTAATATATATATATATATATATATATATATATATATATATACACACAGACTTCACAGACTGTGATTATTACCGAATTAAACGATTGTGTACATAATATTTGACATCTCAGGGGGGGTAAAGAATATGCTACATTGTTTGTTGTCTCCCTAGATCCCTCCCTATCTTCTCTCCCTCTCCCATCCCCTTCCTCTCACTCCTGCCTCCCCATCTACATGATTATGGTTCCCCTAGATTATGTGTTGCTTTGCCATTGATGGGTCTGCTACATAAGTTTGACTACCCTTCTGTCAAGTCTGGATTTAGCTCCAGCCTCCACAAATGATTGAATACATTTGACCATTGACTCCATGTTTGGCTAACTTTGTTTAGCATGATTTCTTCCATTGTCATTCATTTACCTTCAAAGGCTACAATATAATTATTTTTAATAACTGAGTATATGTACCACAACTTTCAGAACCATTCATCCAATGAGGGGCATCTGGGTTGATTCCATAATATAGATATTGTAAATTGAGCTGCTATGAACATTGATTTTGCTGTGTCACTGTAATGTGCTGATTCAAACTCCTCTGGGAAAATGCTAAGAAGAGAAATAGCTGGGTCATACTGTGAATACATCATTAAGTTTTTGAGATTTTCCACTCTGATTTCCAGAGTCACTATACCAGTCTGCAGTTCCACCAGCACTATGCTAGTGTTCCTATCTCCCCACAAGCCCTCCAAGATTTGTTACTGTTTTTATTCTTCACCTTTTCCAGTCTGAGTGAAGTCAGGTGAAATTTTAATGTAATTTTGATTTGTAGTTCTCTGATTACTAGTGATTTAGAACACTTTCTCATAAAGTCATCAGCTTACTCAATGTGCTCTATTAAAGAGTTTCTGTTTAGTTCTTTGGCCCATTTATTGATTGGATGGGCAGCTTTTTCAATTTGAAATTTTCTAAGTACTTTGTAAATTTTGGATATTGGTCCCCTGTTGGAGGACTAATGATTATCTCCCATTCCATGTGTTGTCTCTTGACAATTTTGACCAATTCCTTGGCTGAGCAGAAGCTTTTTTTTTAATGGCTTCACACTCATTGATTTTTTACTTTAACTCTTTTGCTTTAGGAGTCTTGTTGAGAAATTTTTTGCCAACTTCCACATTCTGGAGTGTGGGTCCTAATTTTTCTTCTAGCAGTTGTATCACAGCTGGTTTAATTCCTAGTTCCTGTATCCATTTTGATTTGATTTGATGCAAGGTGAGAAATAAAGGTCTAATTTCAATTTCCTGCAAATACCCATCCAGTTTGTCCAGCACCATTTGTTGAATAGGCTGTCATTCCACCATGTAAAATGTTGACCCCCTTTGTCAAAGATAAGATGTTCAAAGACTTGTGGGTTTATCTCAGAGTCTTCTGTTACATTCCATTGGTCTTCATTCCTATTTTGATACCAGTACCATGCTGGGGGTTTTTTTGTTTTGTTTTTTACTAAAGCTCTATATTATAGTTTTAGAATTTGTACTGTGAATCCACCAGTTTTGTCTTTCTTGATTAGTAATGTTTTCATGTTCTGGGTTTCTTATTGTTCCAAATGAATTTGAGAATTCATTTTTCTGTATCTGTAAAGAATGTAATCAGTATCTTGATGGTGATTGCATTGAATCTGTATAGTGATTTTGGCATAATGGCCATGTTAATTATATTTCTTCTACCTAACCAAGAGCATGGACCATGTTTCCATCTTTTTTGGGTCTTCTTCAATTTCTTTCTTCAGTGCTCAGTAATTTTCGTTGTAGAGGTTTTTCACTTCCCTTGTTAGATTAATTCCCAATTATTTTATTCTTTTTGAGGATATTGTGAATGGGACCAATTTCCTGATTTCTTCTTCTGCTATAATTATTGTTAGCATGTGGAAGCTGTGGATGTGTAGGTATTGATCTTGTAGCCTGTTGCTTTGCTAAATCTCTTTATAGGCTTAAACAGTTTTCTTGTGGAGTTTTTTTTTTTATCTTCCAGATAGAGGATCATATCATCAGCATAAAGGGATAGTTTAATTTCCTCTCTTCCTATTCTTATCATTTATATTTCCTTCTCTTGCCTGATGGCTCCAGCCAGGGTTTTGAATAAATAATAGTTGTAAGAGTGGGCAACCTTCTCTTGTTCCCAAATTTAGTGGAAATGCTTTCTGCATTTCTCCATTAGGATTATACTAGCTGAGGATTTGGCATGTATGGACTTTCCAATTTAAGATAAGTTCCTCTGATCTCTATCATCTCCCGAGTTTTGAACATAAATGGGTGATGGATTTTATCAAAGGTCTTTTCTGCATCAATTGAGATGATTGAATGGCTTTTGTCCTTATTTTGGTTTAAGTAATGAATTACATTTATTGATTTGCATATGTTGAAATGGACTTGTATCCTTAGAATGAAGCCCACTTGATTGTGATGAATTATCTCCTTGATGTGTCTTTGAATGCAATTTACTAGAACTTTATTGGGTATTTTTGTATCAATGTTCATCAGGGATATTGGTCTGTAATTTTCTTTTTTTGATGCATTGATGTATCAGAGTTATGGTTGACTCATAAAATGTGTTTGAGTGAGTTCCCTCATTTTCAGTTTGTTGGAATAGCTTAATAAGGAGAGGTGCTAGCTCCTCCTCAGGTATGACAAAATTCGGTCAGGAATTCATCAGGTCCTGGGCTTTTCTTCTTTGGAAGGCTTTCAATTGCTATATGGATTTAAGTGCCTGTTATTGGGCTGTTTAGTATATCAATATCATCCTGTGTCAATTTGGGGATGTTGTATATGTCTAGAAATTTGTCCATGTCATAAAGGTTATCTAATTCAGAGGAGTATAGTTTTTTTAAATATGTTCTGATAATCCATTTAATTTTCATGGTGTCAGTGGTGATCATTCCCTTTTCATTGCTTTTTGTTTGTTTCCTTCAATTCTCTCCCTCTTTTAGTGAGATTAGCCAGGTATCTGTCAATTTTATTTATTTTTCTGAAGAACCAGCTCTGTTTTATCCCTTGGTTCATTTTATTGCTTTTTGTTGTTGTTCTCAATTTCCTTGATTGTTGCTCTGATCTTGATTAATTTCTGTTTTCTGCTGTCTTTGGGAACAGATTGTTCTTCCTTTCGTAGGGATTTGGGATGGAGCACAAGCTATTTATTTGAGATCTTTCCTGGTTTTTAATATAGGCACTCAGTGCCATAAAGTGTCCCCTTAAGAATGCTTTCATGCTGTCCCAGAGTTTTCGATATGTTGTGTCTTCATTCGGATTCTTTTCCAAGAATTTCTTGATTTCTGCTCTCATGTCTTCTTGAATCTATTCTTCATTCAATAGGGTATTACTCAGTCTCCATGTGTATGTGTTTTATATTATGATTTTTGCTGTTAATTGCTAGAGTTATGGCACCATGGTCTGGTAGGATACACAGAATAATATCTATTTTTTTATATTTGATGAGATTTCCTTTATGAACTAGATTATGGTTTGTTTTGGAGAAGGAAGCATGTGCTGCTGAGAAGAAGGTTTACTCAGCCAATTCGAGGTGGAAGATTCTATAAGTATCTATTCTGTCCATTTGATTTATGGAGTGGTTTAGACTGGTGATCTCTTATTTATTTATTTATCTTTTCTGCTTTGATGCTCTGTCAATTGATGATAGAGGACTATTAAAGACTCCCAGTATTATCATGTCGAGGTCCACAAGTGGTTTTACATCATGGAGTGATTTTTCCACATATTTGGGAGCGTTTGTGTTTGGAGAGTATATATTTACTATGATTATATCTTCCTGTTGCATTGTTCCCTTTACTAAGATGTAGTGGCCTTCTTTATCTCTTCTGACTCATTTTCATGTGATATCTACTTTGTCATATATAAGAATTGCAACTATATCTTACTTTCTTTTGCCATACACCTGGTGGATTTTTTCCCCATCCTTTCACCCTTCATCTGTGGATGCCATTGGCAATAAGCAGCATAAAGTTGGATTTTGTTTTTTGATCCTATCTGTTAATCTGTATATTTTGATTGGTGAGTCAAGACCATTCACATTCAATGTTAGGATAGTTATGTGGTTGTGGTTCAGTGTCACTATGATTTATTAGTGAGTTCTCTGCTTCCTTGACTATCTTTTGATAGCATCACTTTTATTGAATTTCTTCTGTTTGTGGGTTTTGAGGAATATTTACTTGCTCTTCTATGTGGAGTTTATCTTTGGGGATTCTTGGTAATGCTGGTTTTGTGTTCATGAATGCTGCAAGTTTGATCTTAATATGAAATGTTCTTATCTCCCCATCAAATTTGAAGGTGAGTTTTGGTAGGTATCATATTCTTGACTGCATGTTGTAGTCATTAAGGGATTCAAAGATCTCCTTCCATGATCTTATTGCTCTCAGGTTCTGAGTTGAAATGTTAGATTCATTCCTTATTGGTTTGCTTCTGAATATGATGTGGCGTTTCTCTCTTGCCACATTTAATATTCTTTCTTTGATATCCCTGCTATGCATTTTGAATATGAAATGTTTTGGTGAACTTCTTTTGATTTGGCCTATTGGGGGTCCTTTATGTTTACTAGATGAGCATTTCAGACTGCATTTTGGCATGGGAAAATTTTTCTTTAACTTTTTCATTGTGAATGATCTTTATGTTTCATTTGTGTTTTGATCTCATCCTGCATCCCAATCACTCTTAGATTGTTTCTTCTGACTTCATCCCAGACATTTTGAAAATTGATGTTCTGCGAGTTATTTTCTATTTATCATTCATGCACTCAAGCTTACTCACCCTATTTTCATTGTAGGAAGCTCTTTCTTCCAGAGCTGAGGTTCTGTTTTCTTTGGAGGTTAGTCTATTATTCAATTCTGCCATTGTGATTTTGATGTGATTGACAGAATATTTTAGATCTGTTCATTTTTCAGTATTTCTATTACTTTATAGTAGAGTTTTTCATCTTCTGATTTTTCTCACTTAGTCCCTTCATTAATTATTCTTTTAGTTCATTGTTCCTTTTAGTAATCATATCATTTACAATTATTTCTAGGTTTTCATCTCCATCCCTGTCTGTTTGGTCCTTTGCTGGGGAGTTGTGGGTTTGAACCTTTTCTATTTTGATTCCTCATTTCAATAATTTTCTTCAGGATCTTTGAATTGATTTTTTTCCCTGTGGTGAAGGTAGGCATGTCTGGAGATACTTCTTCCCTGCAGTTCAATGGGTTGGGTCAGACGCTACCCCTCTGATGACCAATTTCTTCCAGAATGTTGCTTCATCCTGGAACTTCTTTCAGTTGTTGCTTTTCAATATAAGCCCCAGGGAAATTGGTCCAAAATCTGTTTGGGGTGCATTGCAGCCTGCTGACTTGTATATGCACAGCAGCTGGTGTTCTTTGGTGGGTCCTGGTGTCTCATGTTTGTCCTGAGTGGGGCCCCTGCACACAGCAACAGGACCTGGGTATCTTTGGCAGTGGGTATGGGCCCAAAGTATCTGAACCTAGCAGGAATGGGCTGTGTCTGTGTAGCTATGTGCAGGGAAGGTGGGCGATGTGGGACTGGGGTATTACCGTGCCTGAAGGCCCTGGTGTTGAGGAATAGTTTTTCTTTCACAGAGACTGCTGGTTTTGGTTCAGTCCGGGTTCCTAGGCAGCACAGTGCTCTGGTGAGGCTTTAGGCCCAGGAGCTGAGGCCTTTGTCCACTGCAGAGATTGCGGGGGTTAGCTCTGGCGGGGCTCCTCAGTGAGCCTATAATAAACTTTTTACACTATTCCAATAATATAATTTTTTGACTGTTAAGACTATTTGCAAATCTTTCTAAAACATGACAGTATGGGCTTGGGGGTGTAGCTCAGCAATTACAGTGCGTGACTGGCATGCACAAGTACATAGGTTCAAATCCCAACACCACATACACAACAAAGTGTCTGAGCAATGAAAGTCACATGAAAAACTAAATAGAGTTGATTTTGTCTTCGTCTCTCTCTCTCTCTCTCTCAATCTCCCTCTCTCTTCAAAAATAAGTTACAGTAAATTTATCAGATACTGATGATAGATAAGCACTCAAACATCCCTTGTTCTAATGTTTCAAATTTGTTTAAAAAAACCTTTAAACCTGCTTTACCGATCATATTTAACATAATTTTTCTGGCTGATTTAATCCTTTAATAACTATGGAATCACTTTCCCCTTGGTAATATTCTTTGCTTTCTTTACACTAATGTTAGCAAGATGGAAGGCCTTTTACTTTTACTTTTAACCCATTTGTAAATTTAAATTTTTATACATTTCTTATAAATAATGTTTCTTCTTACTTTTTTGAATCCAATATAACAAACACTGCATTTAATTAATTCTATTAGCCTTTTAACATTTAATGTGATAATTTTCATTGTTAGGATTAAAGTTGTCATCTTAACATTAGGTGACAATATTTTTGTTTATGTAGGGGAAGTTCCTTCTATTTATTCTGTTTTCTTCTTTTGCTGCTTATTTTATATAAATAGAATACCTTTTTATTTTTTTGGTTTTTTTTTTCATTTAGAAACAAAAATCTTACTTTACTTTATTTCATCACAAAGGGGGAGTAAAAAACCTTCTTTTCACAACACTGTGAAAAATACTTGCTGCCTAAGTTTTTCTCCTTCTCTCATAATTTGACCATTCTTCCCAATTCTTTATCAACAGAGCCAAGTCCCTGTGCGCTATGGCAGGGTAGCTTACAAAGAATCTGTGCACAGTTTTTCAAAAAATACCTTTTTGTTTTTTAAAGAGAGAGTGGAACAGCGAGCAAAAGAAACAGGATCAATGTTACTTAGTTTTTTCATTGCTCCAACACTTGGTTGTGTACATAGTGCTGGGGTTCAAACCTGCATCCTTGTGTATGCCATTCAAGTGTCATAACGGCCAAGCCCCTGTTCCAGCACAATAAATAGAATACTTTTATCATTTGATTAAATTCTATCTTCTCTGCTGAGTTATTCAACATACCTCTGTTTTGAGTTACTTTTGATCAATTTTGAGTTGGTATTTTATATCTTCAACTTAATACAATCTACTTCAGTGCTATTATATACTACGCATATAGAAAAACAAATCAAAAGAGCACCAATTATTCTTCCTTTTGTTTTAAGATGAATCAAATAGTCGATTTACTTTTAAAGCACTTAAAAGTTTTCAGAAAAAACAGTTAGACATATTTATCCATGTTGTCTGCATTTTTTATGTTCTTTGATCTTCTGTGTAGTTCTACATGTTCATCTAGTATTAGTTTCCTTATACGTGAAAAATGTCTTTTAATATTTAGGTGGTATAGGTCTGGTAATGATGAGTGTTTTCAGCTTTGTATACCTGAAGAAGTATTCCTTTCTCATTCATTTTTGAAAAATTTCTCTGGTTAAAGAATTCAGGGTTTCAGACATATTTTTAGTCCTTTAAAGACATTGCCATTATTCACATGGATTTTTATATCCACATATAAACTTCTGTGTTTAAGTTTATCTTTATGTTTAGAAGCAGCTTACTTACAGGTCCAGGACTCCAAAAAACATCCAAATATCCTTCACTGGATAAATGGATAAATTCCTGCAGATAGTGTTGAGCTATACATGCTTTGTCTGTTTTTTCCAAACACATATGCCTGTTAATTATTTGATAAAATATACTAAGTACTTTTAAACATAATGCAATATAATTTTATAAATATTTTTACAAAAAATTAATAATTCCGTAGACTGCTTCAATTTTCTAATTTTTAAAACTGTAGCGAGAATACTTTTTATCAAATCTGCTCTGTTAGCAAATAGTATAATAAGTTATATGCACAGTATTCTAAATCTGGTTTCTGAAATGTATTCATCTATTATAAATGAAATTTTATGCCAATTGAAGATAATTAGTCAAAGCTTCCTATGAAGTTTATTTTATAAATGAGGCACAATAATACAGTAATAATTTAAAATAATACAGAACAATTATAATAATGTGTTGTAATAGAAGTTATATGGGGGCTGAAGCAGTAGCTCAGCAGTTGTGTCCCTTGTCTGGTATATGCGGGGACACAGGTTCAAACCCCAGCACCACCTACACAATGAAGAGGGAGCAACAAATGCCACAAGAAAAGTTAAATAAAATTGCTTCTCTCTTTCTCTCTCTGTCCCTCTCTCTTAAAAAAGAAAAAAAGTATCGTGAATGTGGCATCTCTCTCTCACTCACTGTTTCTTAAAATATTATATGTCATAATAGAGTTTAGTAACCTCAGGGTATGATTCATTTTTCTTTCCTTATGGAGAATTTCCAGCTTTTCACTTAAAGGAGGCACTTTACAGTATTTCTGGCATGTGGAAAAGGGATGATTCATACCCCACTTGGGATGGAGTGGAAGAGCATGGGATTGCACCAAACTACTTGGAATGACATGCAGTTTAAAACTTGCAAATAGTTTATTACTAGAACTTCCCATTTAATATTTTTAGATCCTGTCCAACCACAGGTACTGGAATCATGAAAAGTGAAACTATGGGTAAGAAGGGACTATTCTATATATGTTCAGTAGAATGCAGCTCATTAATAAAAAGACATGAGCTACTGTTTTTTGTCATCAATATGACTTTTAAAAGACACAAATATGTTTATTGTGTGGTCTGCTTATATGGGATGTTGGCAAAGCCATAGGAATGGGAAGCAGTTTGGTGGTCACCATGCTTGTGTAATGTCTGGAACTGATGACTACAAAAGGGCTGCACAAGTGAATTTTTAGTGAGGAAACTGTTCTGTGTGGTTCTGCTGTGATGGATGTGACACTATTAATTTCTGAAAAGCCATAAATCTGAACTCCATAAAGAGTGAAATGTATTCTATGTAATTAACAATAGAGAAATTATTAAACCAGTCACAAAACAATTGCTACATTGTTCTCTTATATGAAGTGTTAAAATTAGCCCAGATAATTGAAACAGAACGTAGATTGGTAATTTCCAGATGCTGAAGACAGGAAACTCTGAGAAATTTTTTTCACTTGATATAAAGTATCAGTTATTCAGAAATAATTTGCTGTACAAATCAGATTTACATCATTGTACTGACAGCTAATGAACATATATGGAAGGTGATGTGGGAGTCATGAAATGCTTGGGAGGGATATTGGCCAAATTACATTGTCATATTGTGTTCATGTGTGAGTGTGTAAAAACAGATCCCATCATTATGTACACCTGTAATGTACCAATAAAAATACGGGCAAAATATATTGTGCACTTAAAACTTTATTTAGAGAGCAAATCCACTGTTAACTATTCTTAATATATTTTTAAAAGAAAGCGTAATGATATGCAAATGTACTGAATTTTTTTTGTTAAAAAGTTTTATGAAATTCTGTTGCATTTTTTTTAACAATTAGAAGTTTCTTTTTTTAAGAGAGAGAAGGACAGTGAGAGAGAGAAAGAGAGAATCAATTTTATTTAGTTTTTCAAGTGGCTTTCATTGCTCTGACACTTGGCTGTGTACATGGTGCTGGGGTTTGAAATCGCATCCCTGCACATGCCAGGCAAGCACTGTAACTGCCGAGCCACCGCTCCGGCCCCAACTTAAAAGTTTTGATCAAAGAATTTGATAATTTAGCTGCTAACAAAGTTCAGATGTTTTTAATGAAAAGAAAGGAAAAAAGTCAACTAAGATTTTTTTTAAACCAAGATGGAAGTCAGATTTGAGAAATGAATCTAAATTTATCACTTACACATATTATAACATCACTAACATGGATAGTACCAACAGCAGCTGACATAAGTAACTGAGAAAATAAAACCTTCAGTTTAATACTTTAAGGTTAAAGTTAAACCAAGTATACAAATATAGTTCTCTAGATTGTGGATTTCCCACAATGGTACTAACTAGTGAGTATTCCTGAAATTATTGTCTATCATGAGCTATGATCAAAATCCTTTGCATCCCCACAAAATGTGTATGTTGAAATTGAATCCACAGTGCAGCAGTATTAAGAGTTTGGGTCTTTAGGTGATTAGGTCACAAGGGCTGTGGTCTCATTAGGGGATTATTGTCCATGTAGAAGAGGACCAAGGGAATTTACTTTCCCCTTTCACCAAGAGGGTACAGCAAGACAGCACCATCTACGGAGTAGAGAGTGAGCGCCAGATGTAGAGTTTGCTAGCAAGTGATATTGGACTTGCCAGTCTCCAGAAATGTAAAAAATAAAATTATATACTTCTTTAGCTATTCCATATTTTGCTATAGTAGCCTATGTGGACTAAGCCTCTAGGACTGCCTTTTAGTTTCTTTTTCTTCCATGGTATTTCACTCTCAAATTGTCTTGCTGTTTTTTTTTTTCTCATATGTCTAATTAACAAAAAATTGGTATATTACATTTATATATAGTAGTGGGATTCCTTGTTACATGTCATGCTGCTTGTCACTTGTTATTGAGTATTTTTCTATGTAATGGTTCATTAATAATTAGCTACGTGAATTTTAGGATTTGCTTTTATCTCTTTCAATTTTGCTGTTAAATGCAAAAGCATTTAACTTATATCTGAAATAACCCAAATTACACAACTTGTATTTGTAGTGAATGTATGCATATGTATTTTGTTCTTATCAGAACCATAGAAACATTCCACAAAGCTAAATCAACTGCTTTCACTTTGCTTCTTCATGCACATAGATTCTAGCAGTACCTCCACCTTTGTTACACTGATGAGTAAAAATGACTGAAAGGAAAAGGAAATATGAACCAACTCACACGTTGCTGACACATTTTACATTTTTCTTCTGTGCCAATGCTCTTGCTTCATCATTCCAGTAGGTTTTGCTTAAGAAGATATAATTCAATGATTAAATTAATAAGAATTTCAAATAGTGAAAGTAGAGGATTAAACCAAATACAGAACACTTCCAACCTCAGAGTTTATGCTATTGCCTAGCTCCTGTGCAAATGACCGATTCTACTAGAACTGGAAACTGATAAAACTAGAGTAATCAATGACATATTGCTAACTTATATTTACTAAAAATTCCTGATATTTTCAACTTGGCTAAAACAAAAAGAGCAAATATTAATATTGAGTATGCACCAACTGATTCTTAAGTAGAATTCACTCTCACTGGTTACTGAGCAATTAGTTATATTATTATCATCATTATTTCCCAAAGAAATCTCTTGAGAAGGATTCTGAGTGGTAGTTTCATCTCTTAGTTATAACAGCACTTCAAAACTTTTTACTAGGGCTGGAGGTGAGGCTTGGTGGTTACGGCGCTTGCCGGGCATGCATGAGGATGCAAGTTCAAGCCCCAGCACCACGTATACAGTGAAGTGTTGGAGCAACGAAAGCCACATGAAAATCTAAATAAAAAATTGTTTCTCTCTTTCTCTCTTACTGTCCCTCTCTCTTTAGAAACAAACAAAACAACAATAAAAAGAACTTTTTACTAAATGGAGTCAAGGTCTGAAAAGTTATGCACTAAGATTCATGAACTTGTGCTATACTTTGTTAGAATACACTCAACTCTTTTTTAGACTTACTGTAAAACTTTGTTCTGAGTATAGGCAATGAAGTGAAAAATGTAACTGCCTATTTAAAATTGATACATTTTTCTCATTTCCCCATGCAGTTACACTAAATTTTTTTCTGGAAACATTGGTTACACCAAGGCATATATTTATAACCAAAAGTAATTTCAATGGATGTTCTTTAGCCTGTTCAAAATACAGAAACAATTTTCCTCTTCTTTATACCTTTTTCTCATTGCAATATGTTTGGAAACTCAGATTTGAACATTAGAGTGAAAAACTTTTTCCTAATTTCATCTTTATATCAAACTATATCAATTCCAAGATATGTCTTCAGAGAATTCATACAATAATCATGAGAGAGAAGACAAAAGAATTTGCAAGTTGAACTTTTCTCTCATTATCTGATATCACTAATGAACACTGACGTTTTGCAACAAAACAAATAACAAACACATTCACAGGTATTTATACTTACCCCTGTGTTTTGTTCAGGTCATTCATGGTGCTCATGAATGATATCCTCCTTTAATCCACATACTTTCTATAATGAAAGCAAAGGAATTAGAATCATTATTTTCAACAGAGTGTATCCCAATTTGATCATTTTTAAATAAATCTTGTTTTTCCTTTCACTTCTTTTAATTTTTATCAAGTGTATATTGCATCCCTGCTTTCAAAATTTCCTTGTGGATAAAAGGGAAAGTGACCATATAAGATACAGTTTAAGTAATGAGTTGACTATTTGAAAGTATTCCAATCTCAACTTTTCTTCATTAATGGCTACTTTTAATCAAAGAAATGAAAGCTCTTAAAAAACATTAATTTAACAAGCATTTATTTGTAAAAGATCAATTATTTTATTTACTTTCTACTTAAACCACTTTTAGACAAATTCATGAAAAGTGAGAACAATTGGCATTGTTTAGCACTGAGAAAGACCTCAGTAGCAATTTCCTCTCAGCAGAAAGAGAGAGTAAAGTGTGCATCCAATGTCCTGGTGTACAAATATCTTTTCTGGTAATTAGAAACTAATAACAGAAGGAAAGTTAAAACATTTAAAAATATGTGTATATTAAACAACATACTCCTGTACAACTATTGGATCAAAGAAAAAAATCATGAAAGAATTGCTAATTAAAATGCAATATAATAAAATATCCTGTGAAACATATGTTTGAAGACAGTTTATAATTATCCATATTAAAAAAGAGATATCATAGAAAAACAAACTAACTTTATACCAGAAGAACCTAAAAAACATGAGCAAACTGAATGTAAAATTAACAGGAGAGAGAAAATATGGATTTGATTAGAAATAAAATTAAGTAATAGAAAAAAATCAAATAATTTTTCAAAATTTGACAAAATTGACAAACTCTTTGATAAACTAATAAAAAGAAACATAACCCAAATAAGTGAAGTAAAAATTAAAACTGATGCCTAAAAGATCATGAAACTACTATGAACAATTACATGTCAAAAATTTGATGACTTAGAAAAAAATTGATGAATTTCTAGAAACATATAACCTACTGAAACTGAATCATAAATAAAAAAACCTAAACAGAATATTGAGCAAAAGAAATTGAATGAGTAATCAAAAACCTCCTAAGAAGATAAATAGGAGGACCAGATGGCTTGACTGGTGAGTTCTAATATACATTTAAAGAGTTAACAGCATTTTTTTCAAAATCTTCCAAAATATGATGAAGTGGGAACACTTCCAAACTCATTTCATGAGACCAGCATTAAACTAGTACTGAAACCAGGAAAATATTCTACCAGAATAAACACAAGTCAGCATTCTTAATGAGCATAAATGCAAAAAATTCTCAAGAAAATACCAGCAAGACAAATTTAGCAGCTCATTAAAAGGATCATATATCATCATCAACTGGGATTTATTTCTGGAACACAAAATGGTTTACATATTCAAATCAAAAAATGAAATATACCACAATAATAAAGTGCAGAATAAAACTCAGGATCATTTTAAAGGCATGCAGAAAAAAAATGTTCAAAAAACTTAAAATCCATTCATAATTAAAAACTCTCAACAAACTAAATGTAGAAGGAATGTTCTTCAAAATGATGAACACAGAGTCGGTCGGAGTCTGTCCTCGGAACAGGCTGAGTGAAGGGGCTTCAGAGAGCCTGCTGCCCCATATTCTGTTTCCCCTCCCTCTCTCCCACCCCACATCTCTCTTCACCCCTCTCCCGCCCTTGCTCGCGCAGCTATGCCGAG
The DNA here is from genome assembly GCA_004027875.1 of Aplodontia rufa. Lineage (NCBI taxonomy): Eukaryota > Metazoa > Chordata > Mammalia > Rodentia > Aplodontiidae > Aplodontia > Aplodontia rufa. The sequence goes on from PVKS010006237.1 coordinate 78,727, forward strand.
TCGTTGGCGGCCATTCAGTCCCCGTCCCTCTCCTAGTCGTCCTCCAGGGCTGATCCGTCCACACCCGGCGGAGGCTGGAGCGAGGGAGCCTGCCCCGCCTTGGGGGCGAAGAGCTGGGCTCCTCTTGGGCGGTGCACTATCTGATTTTCTGGCAAGACATGAAGGAGACTGGGTTCGTCTTTGGCACCACCCTGATCATGCTGCTGTCCTTGGCAGCCTTCACTGTCATCAGTATGGTTTCTTACCTCATCCTGGCCCTTCTCTCTGTCACCATCAGCTTCAGAGTCTTCAAATCTGTCATCCAAACTGTCCAGAAGTCAGAAGAAGGCCATCCATTCAAAGTGTACCTGGATGTGGACATCACACTGACCTCAGAAGCTTTCCATAATTACATTAATGATGCCATGGTGCATGTCAACAAGGCCCTGAAGCTCGTCATTCGTCCCTTTCTGGTGGAAGATCTGGTTGACTCCCTGAAGCTGGCTGTCTTCATGTGGCTGATGACCTATGTTGGTGCCGTTTTTAATGGAATCACCCTTTTGATTCTTGCTGAGCTGCTCGTTTTCAGCGTTCCGATTGTCTATAGAAAGTACAAGACCCAGATTGATTACTATGTTGGCATCGTCCGGGATCAGACCAAGTCAATTGTTGAAAAGATCCAAGCAAAACTCCCTGGAATCTCCAAATAAAGGGCAGAATAAACACATGGAAACCAGAAGTGCAACAGTTACTAAAACCCCATTTAATAGTTACAACGATGTTACTTGCACCATGGAGGAACATGCTCAGTTTCAGCTTGAGCCTGCACTCCAAGCTTTCTTTTTATTTTCTTTTTTAATTTGATACTTTCTCCGCTCCTTTCCCTTTACCCTCAGTATCAAGCACAAGAAATGGTGGACTGAACAAAAAGAACTGATATCTTAGAA